>VZQC01003312.1:2752358-2851671 GCA_009823505.1 Rhizomys pruinosus
ATTTTATTTATTTCTGTATGTGTATGAATGTACTGTCTGCATGCAAGTCTGTGCACCCGTGTCGTGCAACGCCGCGGAGTTCAGAAGAGGGTCTCAGATTCCCCTGGAACTGGAGTTCTCCTGGAATTGGAGCTTCAGACGGTTCTCAGCCGCCATGTGGGTGCTGGGGATCGAACCCGGGTCCTCTGTAAGAGCGGTCGGCGCTCTTAACCGCTAGGCCATCCCTCCAGCCCCCTCCACAGTATAATATTTATACAGCAATGTGAATTGGTAAATATTTAAGATAATTATTAAATATGAATATTTTAGAAATAAATATAAAATATTTTTCTCTTTAAAATAAATGTAAATTAAAATCACGTGAAACTACTTCCTCTTATTTTTTACCTTTCTAGTTGAGTGATGGGTTTTCAT
Organism: Rhizomys pruinosus; assembly: GCA_009823505.1. NCBI lineage: Eukaryota > Metazoa > Chordata > Mammalia > Rodentia > Spalacidae > Rhizomys > Rhizomys pruinosus. The sequence continues at coordinate 2,752,773 of VZQC01003312.1, forward strand.
TGGAAAGAACAATCCCTATTACAGCCTGCTTATTCTTATATGGATTACACTGTGGTTTGTCCTTAGATCATATATTTTGAATTATAGGAGTTGTTTAAAAGAATGTGTAAACATAAAAAAGAAAATCATTTATAACCTAAGACATTATTGTAAACAGCTGTGCTAAGAAAACAAAACATCCCATTTTAAAACTACAGTGATATGGACTGTGAACTATTATGTGTGCACACAGGTTCTGAGGAAACCACTTGTATGTATGTAGTTTACTACTTGTTCCTAAAACAAACTGACAAATGACAAGTGGCTTTTGTAATAATTCTATGTTGCTTTGTAAGCTAAGAAGAGATAAATCTAACCAGTACATTTATTTTATCTATATTAAATAATAATAATAATGATAATAATAATAATAATAAAGTCAACATGCATAGATTTAAGATGTTCTTTTACACCATGTCTCCATTACAAGGCTGATTGCTATATGCTATGTCTTCCCTCGGCATTTGTAATGCTTGTCAAAGTAGAAGTGTTATTTATTGCTTTCTTTGGAACTTACTGTTCATGGAGGATAAACCCTGGACAAATGATTCATTTGCTGTGATGATGAGAGATAAGAGCAGTGATACAAGTTGTTTGAAAGAATCTCCCACATGAATCTGTCAGATCAGGGCTGTAGAGTGTGTTCGTGCTTCAAGGACTTATTTTACTCATTTTTGAGAAACAAGCAGTAGAAAATGACCTGCCACATGAGACAAAATGAGTGTTCACAGATAGCGTTATTGCAAACTTGAAGATGCATGCACATTTTCATTTAAAAGACAAAGGCTAAGAGGATTTTAGAATTTACATACCAATGAAGGATGGTGCAGTGGTTTGAATGAGTGTTCCCCATAGGCTCTAGGTATTCAGACGTTTGTCTCCCGTTGGTGGCGCTGTTTTTGGAGGTCTTGGGGTGTGTGGCCTTGCTAGAGGGAGTGTGTCACTGGGGGCAGGCTTAGTGAGTTTTAACAAGCCTCATGGTCTACAGTTGCTCTCTCTCTGCTTCCTGTGCTCTTTGTGAAATGTGACCATCAGCTCCAGATCCAGTCGCCATGCCTCCCACCACAATGGACTCTAATTCCCTGGAACCGTCAATCATAAGCTCAAATAAACTCTTCCTTTTATAAGTTCCTTGGTCATGGTGCTTTATCATAACAACAGAAAAGTGACTAATACAGTAATTTGGTACCAGAGAGTGGGCTGTTGGCTGCGAAGAACCTGACCATGTGGATGTTTGGAGAAATGTGGAAGACTTTGGAACTTTGGGCTAGAAAGGCTGTTGAGTACTGTAAGCAGAGCTTAAAGGGCCTTTCTAGTGGAGGCCTGGAAGAAAGCATTGCTGCATAAGATGTGGTTCCAGAGGAAAATAAAGACTAAGGCAGCAACTGGGATATTTTGATAAAGAGTCTGGCAGCAGTTTGCCCACAGCCCAAATGCTTGCCTGATGCTAAGTTGAAAAGCAATGGACTGATGTCTTTGGCAGAGGATATTTCAAGACAGCCTAATGTAGAAATGGTGGCGTGCCTTTTAATGGTGAATATTGTGCAGATCTACAGTGAAAAAGAACAAATGGGGCAGAAAGAAATGCAGAATGTACAGTTTGGATCTGAAAAGTACACTAGGAAGATTAAAGGTGTGGCCAAGGCATGTGAAGGAGAGGCTCCCTTTCATAAGGAGACTAAAATGATTAAGGAGAGGCTTGGAGATTTACAAGTAAACAAAAGAATCAGTACCTTCAGGGCAAGACCACACCCAGCTAATACTCCAGCAAGTCCAGGGCAGAGAAAAACTGCAAATGGGGTTAAAGTAGGAGAGATTTCATCCCGAACTTGCAGCCAGATTCAGCAATTTCATTCACGTGGTGCTGGCTTTAGAGGCATGAAGTTTGCAAGAGTGAAGGGGTCATCAGTTCTTCCTCCATGGTTTCAGAGAGCCAAAGAGGTCAGGCAGAGTACAGCAGGGGTGTCCCTGAATAAAGAAGGACCTGATAGGCCATTGCCTGAAGCTGTGAATGTGAAGTCTGGTTGGAAGTGGAGACCCCAAGAAGACATTTGAGATGCCAGACCTGTTAGATATTTGCCAAGGAGAGCTGCATACAGGGAGTGGTACCAACCTAAGAAAGAGATGTATCTTGCAAGCAAAGCTGGAAGAGCTGAGCCATTTAAGCCCTTTGGAAGTCAAGTCCCAGAAGTTGCATGTGGAGCTACTGGACTTGGTGCTTGCCCTGCAGGTTTTCGGTTTTGTTTTGGTCCGGTATTCCCTCACTATGCCTCTATTCCTCCCTTTTGGAATGGGAATGTGTATTCAGTTCCACTGTATATTGGGAGTATGTAATTTGTCTTTTGATTTTACAGGATCTTACAGTTAAGAGAGTGGCCTGAGTCTCAGAAGAGACTTGGACTGTAGACTTTTGAATGGCATTGAAACTGGTAAAGATTATGGGGACTTTTAAGGTTGGACTAAATGCATTTTGCATTTTATATGATCAGGAGCCTATGGGGGCCAGAGAGTGGAATGTGGTGGTTTGAGTGAGTGTCCCCCATAGGCTCTAGGTATTCAGACATTTGTCTCCAATTGGTGGCGCTGTTTTTGGAGGTCTTAGGGTGTGTGGCCATGCTGGAGGAAGTGTGTCACTGGGGGCAGGCTTAGTGAGTTTTAACAAGCCTCGTGGTCTACAGTTGCTCTCTCTCTGCTTCCTGTGCTCTTTGCGAGATGTGACCCTCGGCTTCCTGCTCCAGATCCAGCCGCCATGCCTCCCGCCACAATGGACTCTAATTCCCTGGAACCATCAATTGTAAGCTCAAATAAACTCTTCTTTTTATAAGTTCCTTGCTCATGGTGCTTTATCACAGCAACAGAAAAGTGACTAATACAGGAACTCACTTCACAGCCAAAGAAGTGCGACAGTGGGCCCATGGTCATGATATCCACTGGTCTTACTGTGTTCCCCACCACCCAGAAGCAGCTGGCTTGATAGAATGATGGAATGGCCTCTTGAAGACACAGTTACAGTGACAATTAGGTAGCAATACCCTGGAGGGCTGGGGCAAGGTTCTCCAGCAGGCAGTATATGCTTTGAATCAGCATCCACTATGTGGTACTGTTTCTCCTATAGCGAGAATTCATGGGTCCAGGAACCAAGGGGTGGAAGTGGGAATGATTCCATTCACTATCACCCCTAGTGACCCAGTAGGAAAATTTTTGCTTCCTGTATCCACAACCTTGCGTTCTGCTGGTCTAGATGTTTTGGCTCTATGGGGGGAGCCAAATGGGGGGAGTGCTTTTGCCAGGAGATATAGCAAACGTTCCATTGAACTGGAAGCTAAGACTTCCCCCTGGCCACTTTGGGCTTCTATTGCCTTTAAACCAACAGGCTAAGGAAGGAATAACAGTAGTAGGAGGAGTAATTGATCCAGACTACCAGGGGGAAATTGGACTTTTTCTCCACAATGGGGGCAAGGAAGATTATGTCTGGAAGGCAGGAGATGCTGTAGGGCGCTTCTGGTGCTACCATGTCCTATGATTAAGGTCAATGGGAAACTCCAACAACCCAAACCAGACAGGACAATAAATGGCCCCGACCCTTCAGGGATGAAGGTATGGGTCACTCCTCCAGGGAAAGAGCCAAGACCTGCAGAGGTGCTTGCTGATGGTGGAGGAAATACAGAATGGGTCATAGAAGAAGGTAGTCATAAATATCAAGCTGAGGCCACGGACCAGTTGCAGAAACATGGATTATAATAGATATAACTTTTTGCCTATTTGGTTAAGAATGTGCATATATATATATATATTATATATATATATATATATATATATGATACTTGTATTGTTCCCTTTTGAATGTGCAACTGAGATAAGTGTTAAGTGTTGTCATATTTAGGTTATTAGATACTGAAGGACTAAGTGTTCCTCAAGGACATTACCACCTACTCTAAGATATAATGCTTTGCTATTGCACATGAAGAAGTTGCCCAAATGCCTATGGTTCCCACTCCTGTTACAATGTCTCCTGGGCTTAAGCATGCACCTATGGCTTCATGGGGTTTGCCCTATGATCAGTTGACTGAGGAAGAGAAGACTAGGGCCTGGTTTACTGATGGTTCTGCACGCTATGCAGGCACCACCCAGAGGTGGACAGCTGCAGCATTACAGCCTATTTCTGAAACAACCCTAAAGGACACTGGTGAAGGAAAATCTTCACAGTGGGCAGAACTTCGGGCAGTGCACATGGTTGTGCATTTTGCCTGGAAGGAGAAATGGCCAGAGGTTCGATTATATACTGATTCATGGGCTGTAGCCAATGGTTTAGCTGGATGGTCAGGGACTTGGAAGGAGCATGACTGGAAAATTGGTGAGAAAAACATTTGGGGAAGAAGTATGTGGATAGAGCTCTCTGAATAGTCAAAGTATGTGAAGATACTTGTGTCTCATGTAAATGCTCATCAAAAGGTGATCTCAGCAGAGGAGACTTTGGACTGTAGACTTTTGAATGGCATTGAAACTTGTGGAGACTATGGGGACTTTGGGGGTTGGACTGGATGCATTTTGCATTTTATATGGTCAGGAGCCTATGGGGGCCAGGGAGTGGAATGTGGTGGTTTGAATGAGTGTCCCCCATAGGCTCTAAGTATTCAGACATTTGTGTCCAGTTGGTGGCACTATTTTTGGAGGTCTTAGAAGGTGTGGCCATACTGGAGGAAGTGCGTTGTTGGGGGCAGGCTTAGCGAGTTTTAACAAGCTTCGTGGTCTACAGTTGCTCTCTCTCTGCTTCCTGTGCTCTTTGTGAGATGTGACCCTCGGCTTCCTGCTCCAGATCCAGCTGCCATGCCTCCTGCCACAATGGACTCTAATTCCCTGGAACTGTCAATCGTAAGCTCAAATAAACTCTTCCTTTTATAAGTTCCTTGGTCATGGTGCTTTATCACAGCAACAGAAAAGTGACTAATACAGATGGTAACAGAAAACTTGTGAGCTGTCCTAATATTCTTAAAGGAATTAAAAATTATGCCAGCATCACTTGGTATAATCATATATTTGATTATTCTGTGTGGAGTAAGATTATATTTTTTTTAATTTTTTAAGGATGTGTATGCATTTTTATCTGTGTGGGGTTATGTTCTTGAGAGTGCAGTTGCCCACAGAAGCCAGAAGTGAGTATTGGTTCCCTAGAGCTGCAGTTACAGGAGGTGGTGAATCATTTGATGTCTAGGCTAGGGACCAACCTCAAGTCCTCTGCAAAAGCATAATGGGCTCTTAACCACTGAGGCCTCTATTTAGTCCCCATCTTAAAAGTCTTTTTATCATGTAACACTTTCAGAATGTTTGTAGAAACACTCTATTTTAGCCTTGGAACAGCTACTTTCTCAACTTCTGTTATACATTAGCCTTTTAAAACTTTTTATAAAATGAACTGTTCTTTCATTTTTTTTGAAATTTATTTCATGTCTATGGGTGTCTTGCCTGTATGTATCTAAGTGCACCCATCCATAATATCTGCAGAGATCAGAAAAGAGCATTGATCCCTGGAACTGGAGTTCTAGATGGTTGTTAGCTGCCATGTGAGTGCTGGGAATTGAACTCTGGCCCTCTATAAGGGTTCTTAACTGCTGAACCAGCTCTCCAGCACCCAACTTCCATATATATATATATTCCATATATACAAATATATATATATATATATATTCCATATATACAAATATATATATATATATATATTTTTTTTAAAGAAAGCAGCATACCTGTCCATACTTGTCCTATAAACACAGGTGGAGTCATTCTTCTGTTTGGCACCTGGACAGGAAGAACAGAAATGATACCAGACAGAGTTACCTCCCGTTCATCTTCAGGATGTGCCCCTTCTCCTTCCTGATGTCCATCTTCAGTGCATATAAACACATTGTTCTCTAATGCCTTATCCAAGACGGATGATTCTTAGGAGCTGCGCATGTTACTCCTTAGTTGGCATAGAGTGAATGGTTACTTCAGATGAAGAAAGCCTTATGGGGCCAATTGTTCTCCTGTTGTTTCAAGCCTAACAGCTAGCATTTAATCTCAGATCTTATCCTCCAGAGACAGATACAACACTGCTAACAGCTGCCTCAGTCGATGATGACAGCTCATATCTCCTCACTGCTCCTATCCTGCTGCACTATTGTGTATCAGAGCCAGGCTGCTCCAGTCTCTCCTGTTCCTTTCTGAAGTCCGTCAACCCACACTATTGGAGGCTTTGGGACCTTATTTCCTCACAAGGCAGGTAGAAAAGTACAACTTCTATCTCATTTGAGGGGACAGATCATTCTTTTCTGTTGTGATAGCCAGAAGGAAATAGTCTCTTATTTCATGACTTCTTTGCATTTTTTGTTAGCAAAGGCTGATGGATTCTTGATAACTGATATTTAGCTGGCCTCTTCTAATTATTTTTTTTTTCCTAAGGATAGAATCGAATATACAGAAGAAAATTCCCATCCACTGGAAAATTTAGCTTATTTTCTTCATGTTTGGCTCTTAATAGTAAACATAAACAAAGCCATACTTAAAGTATTATTCGATGTTAGATTATATTGAAATTAAATGGTATAGGATGGTAAAATGATGAGGATTAAATCCTCTAGAGAAAGGGTCAGGATCTGTGCACAGAGGCCAGCTAGCTCAGTTCTCTAGCCTACTTTTCAGGGGGTGTAGCTGTTATTTTGTCAGAAGTAAAGAAACTGGTAACCACAGTACAGTTATGCAGTACTTAAGGCTGATGTTCTGGATCTCCATTTCTGCAGTATTCACAATGTCCCATGTACTATTTTATTATACCCTATTGCTGAGCTATTGAAATTTAATAAAATTTCAGAATGTATTAATATTTATTAGGAATTAAATTTTTATTCCATCAGCTGATATGGCATGCAAAACATGGTGGTATCTATTACACAAGAGAGGCAAATGACTCTCAGAGTGGGCCAGAGTGCATGCAGCATGAACTTCTAACATATAATAGGACAGATTTCTCCATTCCTTCATGTTTTCACTAACATGAATTATCTACCCATAGGTTATCAGCCAGTAGGTTATAAAACATTTGCTATTATTATTTTAATATCATTCCTTTGTTTACTAATGAATTAAGACATTTTAGTAATGAGGCTCTTTGGAGTCTTACAAAAAATTTACATTTATTTATTTATTTTATTATGGGAGAGTACATACCATGGCATTCATAGAGAGGTTGGAGGACAACTTCAGGGGTTGGTTGTCTCTTTCCACTGTGTGGGTCCTGACATTGAAATCAGGCTTTTAGGCTTGGCAACAAGTACACTTACCCACTTGCCAGCCTCTGGCCTGAGTCCTCAATTAAAAAAAATGTCTGTATGTATGCATGCATGTGGAAATGCACACATGTATGTAGCATCTACTGCCTGCTGTGTGTCATTGTGAGTACATGTCCATGTGTGCACAGACCAGAAGTCAATGGTGGGTATCTTCCTTGATTGCTGCCTATTTCATCTGGAACATGGTCTCTCACTGAGCTGCTTACTGATTAGCTAGATTGGCTGGTCAGTGGCTCAGCAGTTAAGAACACTTGCTCTTCTTCCAGAGGAATCCACATTCAATTCTCAGCACCCATATGGTGATTAACAGCTGTCCATGACTTCAGTTCCAGGGGGTCCAACACCCTGCCTGCCTCTGCTGGCCATTGCACACTTGTAGTACACTAACTCACATGAAGGTCAAATGCTCATACACATGAAATAAAAATAAAATATTTTTTAAATATGTTTTTCTCATTTTTGGTGTCCACTTTAAAGGCTACAAACTCTTCCTTTCCTAATTTGCTTCTTGCTTGAAGAGCCAAAATTTTTTATAAGAATGGAGTTCTTACTGAATTTTAAATGGATGCTATTGGATTTATTAATGAAAGGACAATTTTGGACTTATAGCATTATAGTAAACTATAAGAATACTAAACTTATAGATCTATATTAAACTACAAGAGTATTTCCCACGGTATGCCAACTATGGTGATTAAAACAGGATATTATCTGCTTTATCTTCATTATTCAGGAAAATTTGCCTTCTTGAAAATGATGGTCATTAAAACATCCAGTGTAAATTTGATTTCTTTAGTGGTAAAAACTTCATTTAAGATTGTGCATTTTATGTTCATGATAGTAACCTTGAGGGGAAATAGTAGTATGGAGGGTGAAAACCTTGTTCCTCATATGGTTAAACATATGTGATATGGAGAAACAGAAGAGTAACAAGCTTTTAATGATGATAATGGTATTTCCTTTGCTTATTTGGACATTTTTATTCATGTGCAGCCAATAGATTTCAGTTTCATACTTATTAACTCCAAAAGACTAATAAAATGGTATCACATTATACCATTGTTCAGTTAAAAACTCTGAATTCACTTGGATATATAAAAGTATATATTTTAATGTGCTTCATCAAATGACAGAGACATAAATATGCCTTTAGAGCCATATTAACAACCTAGTTTAAGACATGACAAGAGTCCCCTTATAATTAGTGCTGCTCGCTTGCTCTATAATCTTGACAGGATCTTAACTGTAGTTTTTTGTAATTAGCTGACGTTATTCTGTCTCCCAGATACATTTTTATTACTTTTATCATCTATGTTTTTAAATTTCCATGCAGTAATTAATTTAGATGTCAAGATAAGAACTAACTGAAGTCATCTCAAGTTTCCAGTCAGTTACAGCTGAATGCATTTTGGGCTGAGTCAGGACCTTGAGTCTCCATCAGAGCTTTGTTCTTCATTAGCAGCTTAATGTTAAGTAACTCAGACAACTACATTTTCCACACTTTGTTTTGTTAGTAATGAGTGGTGTGTTCCATAAATTGGGTGTCTGAAGGTAGTCTCTAGGGGTTTCCAAAATTGAATAGAAATGCCAGCACTCATGGAGGACTTGAGGAAGTATGGCTAACAGAAAAACCCAGGGTTTTCTTCTAAAAGCAGCTAAATTTGATTGGCCTTTGTATGAAAAAAATATATAACCAGAGCTCTTGTGTACTTAGCACAGTGTGAAATTTGCTATGTCAAATATATATGACATGAATAAAATTGTAATGAATACAAGAATATTGTTGGATGGTTTTACTTACACCATTGCTTTCCAATATCTTTAACATCCCACCTCATCAAGTAGCTCATGAGATATTTGATGAAGATACTCTTCTTATTTTATTATGTCTTGTACTCCCTGATATGCACAGCTGTATGTTTAATAAATATGTTTTTTTAAGAAAGGTTCCCAGCTGGTCTGGTACTTGCTATGAAACCAGGCTGGCCTTGATCTCATTGATTTTCACTTTAAAATATGTGGCTTATTAATAGCAAACCTTTACCTGGCTTCTTATTCATTTCCAAGTACTGTCTAATTTCTTTCTAAATATCTTAAGTTCCCTCTCTTTTACAGGAACATTTTCATAATTATCCATAACATCATCTCTGGATTGAATGTTTTATATTTCTTGATTTCAAGACTTTAATTATTGATATAGTGTATAATAATGTCAAAAACACTACCATAAGAACCTTTTAGTTTGGAAGTGTCCTGGTAAGACTACTATGTTTAGATTCATATTAGTCAGTCTTATTGCTTATTAAATTTGTGATCATAGCCTAATCATTTCTGTGCTCCTCAGTGTCCTCATATATAAAACCCAAATGATAATATCCTATTGATGACTTTTTGAGAGTTAAATAATGAAATGCCTGCAACCATTTAGTTTGATAGTCAATACATGGCAAGCCTTTATATTACTTTATATTACTACTAATAAAATCTTCATTTTAATTTTCTTCTTAAAAGCATTTTAATCAATTTTTATAAGTTTTGTCCTTGATGAACTTGAATTTTTCTACCACAAATACTTTTGTTATAAATATGATATAATGACCCATTAATCTTAACAGATCTTTCTTGTTCTGTGTTGGTGAATTTTACCAACACCAGTTCATCATCATGCTCCATTTTATCTTACATGGTCAGGGAAACTTGGGGGTTTGAGTTTTCCTGACTATAAGGCAGATCTGAATTTACCTTGGCTTGACACCAAAGCACTCTCCTGGTCTGTTTATCTCATCTTTCTGTTTCTGTTCGTAGTGAAGCAGATTCCATTGGTCATTTTCTTTAGAAAATATGATGCATAGTTTGGGCCTTTCTGTCGCTATCCTTTCCAGATCTTTTGGTTGCTGTCCATCTCAAACTAACAATAGAAAACTTACCTCAAAAGAACTTTGTGCTAAAAGATGTGAAATTATTATGTAACTGAGGAGGAAGATAATTGGGGAACTGTTGAAGAAAAATGAAGGCTGGATGATCATCTCAGTTTCCTGCTCTCCACCTGGCAAAGATGCCAAACATTGAAAATGGCTGCAAGAGTGTGGGCAGGTTAAAGAGATAAAGAGAATGAATTTAAGGGAGGTGCTGTGTACAAAGCACACACAAGGCCAGTGTTACAATGATTAGGGAAATTAAGTAAAAATTGGTGTTATTTACAGTTAAAAACAGGGATTCATTTAATACAAAGCTTCAATATAAATTTAAACAAATTATGAAAAGAAAGTATGATACATATCACCACTCCTCAGGATGCAGACAGAAAGAGCAGAAGTTCCTGACTAGCCTGGACCACATCACAAGACTGTCTCAATACCCTACCTGAGGAATACAAAACAAACATTTAGTTTCACATTAAGGATCTGGAGGAGAGAGAGTTAAAGGTGGAAATGAAGAGGAGGTACCGAAACGGATGTGTTTTATTGTGCAAATAAGTGGAACTGTACCCATATTTTTATTCTCCTTTCTGAATATTTGTTAGAATTCAATAAAAAGTTTGATTTAGAAGAAGACATCAGGAAGGGAAGAAATAAGACTCTCCTTGTTCACAAATCTGATTGTTTATATAGAGATTTCAAAATATTAAAAATTTATTCTGGAAACAAGACATTATAACAAGAATGTACTGTCTGTTGACTCAGTTATTTCAACTTCCTCTTCTCCCTTGCTCCTGGGAACCTCCATTTTACTCTGTTTTCATCCTTTCTTTAGATTCTACATGTGAATGAGAACATCTAGCAATTTACTCTTAGTTGTCTGTGCTATTTACTTTCCATGTTTATGTAAACTGTCTCAAAGAACAATATCTCCTATTAAGGAAGAATGCCATTCCATTATATATGTGCTGTATTTCTTTACCAGTTCATCTATCTCTGGGCAGTTATGTCTCCCATGTCATAGACGTCTGAAATAAATTTGAAATGATCATGGTAGGATAAATATTTCTATGAGCTGCATATATTGTCCCTTCAGCATATTCCCAGGAGGATTAGACAGTCAATTTATTTCTAAGTTTTTGAATAACTTCTTGCCATTTTCCATGGTGACTGCAACATTTTCCCACCAACCAAGTGCAAAGGTTCAATTCTTCAAAGTCCTTAATGATACTTACCTGTGTTTTGAGCTCTGACCACTGTGAGGTGATATATCACTGTGGTTTCAGTCAGTTCCCATTTCTCTGATGATTAATGATGCAAAAATTTGGGGGTTGGGATTTCTTGGGCATTCTGTGTTTGTTTTCTTGGCATATCTCTAGTTTTTTGCTTATTTTGTAATCATTATTGCTGTTGGGTTACTTGAGTGCCTCATGCATTTTTGGCTAATAACTCCTCATCAGGTACAGGGTTTACAGTTGATTTCCCTGTACTCATAAGCTGCCTTTTAATTGTCCTAATTATCTACTTTGTCATGCAGAGCATTCACTGGTTTAATATAACCTGTTTATTTTTGCTTTTGTCATTTGAGCATTCGGTTCCAGATTGTGAAGAATCATTTTTCTGTAAGAAGTTCATGAGAACATCAAGAAGATCAACCATCATGACCAAGTTGGATTCATACCAGAGATGCAGGGATGGTTCAACATATGAAAATCAATAAACATCATCAAATACATAAATGGAATGAAAGACAAAAACCACACCATCATCTCAATTGATGCTGAAAAGCCTTTGACAAAATCCAGCATCCCTTCATGCTTAAAGTCCTAGAAGGAATTGGAGTGGAGGGATTATTCCTCAATGTAGTCAAAGCCATATACAGGAAACCCACAGCCAATATCATCTTAAATGGGGAAATGATAGAAACATTCCCTTTAAAGACAGGAAGTCCCCAAGGCTGCCCCGTCACCACTCCTCTTCAATATAGTGCTTGAAACACTTGCTAAAGCAATAAGCCAAGAAAAGGAAATTAAAGGAGTACTAATTGGAAAAGAGGAAGTCAAGCTATCCCTATTTGCTGATGATATGATTGTTTACTTAAGGGATGCTAAAAACTCCACCAGAAAACTCCTAGAAACGATTAACAGCTTCAGCAAAGTGGCAGGATACAAAATTAACCTAAAAAAATCAATGGCCTTTCTTTACACCACCAACAAGCAACTGGAGAAAGAATTCAAAGAGACCTTTCCACTCACAATAGCCTCAAAAACAATAAAATACCTGGGAACAAACTTAACCAAAGACACCAAAGATCTCTACAACAAAATTTTTAAACCTTTAAAGAAAGAAATTGAAGAAGACATCAGAAGATGGAAAAACCTCCCATGCTCATGGATTGGGAAAATTAACATTGGAAAAATGTCCATTCTACTGAAACTCTTGTATAGATTTAACGAAATTCCAATCAAAATCCCTAAGACTTTCTTCACAGGCTTGGAAATAAAAGTCCTTAAATTCATTTGGAAAAACAGAAGAACTCGAATAGCCAAAACAACCCTGAGCGAAAAGAGCTACACAGGGGGGATCTCTATAACAGACTTCAAACTATACTACAGGGCTATAGTCATAAAAACAGCCTGGTACTGGCACAAAAACAGACCTGTTGACCAATGGAACAAAACCAAAGATCCAAACCTGAGCACATACAATTTCAGCCATCTCATATTTGACGAGGGGGCCAAGAATACACAATGGAGAAAAGACAGCATCTTCAGCAAGTGGTGTTGGTAAAACTGGACCACCACTTATAGAAGAATGAAATTAAACCCCTACCTCTCACCCTGTACAAAAGTCTACTCCAGATGGATCAAAGACCTCAAGGTGAAACCCCAAACTCTGAAGGCGATAGAAGAAAAAGTTGGCAGCAGACTACAAGACATAGGCGTAGGAAAAGACTTCCTAAATCAGACAAGCAGCTGTGCAAGAATTAAGGTCGACAATTGACAAATGGGACCTCATTAATCTCAAAAGCTTCTGTACATCCAAAGAAACAATCAAGGAAGTGAAGAGAAATCCCACAGAGTGGGAGGAAACCTTCACTGCAGATACATCTGACAAAGCATTGATTTCTAGAATATATAAGCCACTCAAAAAACAAAGAAGAAAGGAAATAAATGACCCACTCAATAAATGGAGCAAAGAGCTGAACAGAGACTTCACAAGTGAGAAATTAGAGATGGCTGAGAACCACCTTAAGAAGTGTTCAACATCACTAATCATTAAGAAAATGCAAATCAAAACCACTTTAAGATATCATCTTACTCCAATAAGACTGGCTAGGATCAAGAAAACAAATGAGACCAAGTGCTGGAGAGGTTGTGGGGAAAGGAGAACACTCATCCACTGCTGGTGGGAATGTAAACTCATGCAGCCACTATGGAAAGCAGTGTGGAGAACCCTTGGAAGACTTAGAATGAACTTGCCACCCAACCCAGCCATACCACTCCTAGGCATGTACCCTCAAGACTTACCCCACAGCAGAGATACATGCATGGCCATGTTTTATTTCAGCTGTCTTCACAATAGCAATGAGCTGGAACCAACCCAAATGCCCCTCAACTGATGAGTGGATAGAGAAAATGTGGTACATCTACACAATGGAGTTCTATGCAGCAGTAAAGAAAGATGACATCATGAGCTTTTCAGGAAAAATGGCTGGAGCTAGAGGACATCATGCTGAGTGAAGTAACACAGTCCCAGAAAAACAATGAATGGTATCCCTCATCTGTGGATGCTAGTGCCAATTACCTAGTTGTATTTCTTGTGCATGGCCCCTTGAGTTTTTGTCCAAAGCAGTTGGGAGTGATGCATATTGGAAACAACAACAACAACAACAACAGAAAGGACTGCATCAAAGAACTGACTGAAATAGTGAACTTCTGCTCAAAACAGTCAACTTCCACATGGAGAATATTGAGAAAGACTGAGAAAGAGATGAAAAAGGCAGAATGCATGAGCTCTGGTGGGGTGGGGGTATGGGGGGGACACAGGTCTAGATTTGATAGAAAATATATAATTAAATAAATTTTAAAAAGTTAACCATAATGGTATATGAAGGACACTCAAATCAGTATAAAACTAATCACATAGAAAATAAGCAGCAAAAAAAAGTTCATGAGAATTTCTTATTTAAATTCATTTTTATTTTCATCTAAACTGATTTCCCCATTCAATTTTTAGAAGTATAATTTACACAATATTTCATTAAATTTCCATGTAAATGGTTTTATTTTTTTATATATGGATATATTATGCATGTGATTTTTTTAAAAAATATTTTATGGTTTCTGAAGTCACATCTCAAAAGATTGCTGAAGAACTTAAATGAGATCAATGATGGCTACTATAAAACATTTAAGTGTGACTCTCTCTGAGGAAGCCACACCCAAATTTGAGTGTGTCTTATCCTTCCCCTGAGTCCTTCTCTTTTTTAGTACCTCCTGTGCTTAAATCTATGCTAAAATTTGAGTTTGGGGGTCCTGTTCTTTAAGACTGGTAATAGCTAGTTACCAAATTCAGAAGATACAACTGTGATTCTATAACTGAAATTTTACAGCAAATGCGCTGGCTCCAACAATCTCCACAAGCTGGGCTTGGCTACCCATTACAACATGCCAGTCAGATGTGAGTAGTAGTGGAAAGAGGAGAGATTTAGGAAGAACATATAAAGGGGTCCAGTGACCCTTAAGTCCATCTTTAGGGCTTGACATGTGCTTTAGGTCTAAACAAGGGGAGTTTTGGGGGGCAGGGACCAAAGGTATGCATAATTCAGCGGTCCTGGTCAAGATGTGGTCCTGTCCCTCTTCCCAGTTCCAGATGATCAAGATGTCCCTAAGTCATTGATTTGTTAATCGCTGTTATAACCCAAGGGACCAATATGGTTCCTCCTGGATGATTAGCTCCAGGGCATAGCTTCTCAAACACAGATAATTGTTATCATCATCAACATCATTTTCTTTTCTGGGTGGTGTGATGTGCAGACTCACAATATTGCTCAGGGATAATTTTAGTTTCTTGTCACAAAAAAGTGTTTCTTGATCAGTCTTGATATTCTAGCAAACCTAGGTGACTCAAAAGGAAGGAAATGATGATTTATTCTTGTCTTTAGCCTCCCATGGGGATGATATAGGTTTGGTGGACAGACTCTCCTTGAGAAGTGAGTAAATTGTCCATGTGGAGCCAAAGGAGACAGACAGACAAAAAGCAGAGACACCAAGGTTTCATCCTGCATTTAGTTAACATAGGGGCCCAAGAAAGGATCCAGTACTATCTAGCAAAAGCAGTTTCCAAGTGCCTGTTGTAGCTTTGGTTCCAACTTCTTATTGCTCTAGCTCACTGAAACTTTGAATACATCTCTGAACACCTTTTAAATTCATTTCCTCATCTAAAGTGGAAGTACTGGTGGCTACTGTACCCCACAGAGAGCCTTGTGGGTCTCTGGGACAGTATGCCTAGGGATGACATAATTGGTATTTTTGGCTGGTTGTATTGAGGAGGTTGATTTTTTTTTTTTTTTTTTTTTTTTTTTTTTTTTTTTTTTTTGAGACAGGGTCTCTCTGCATTGTCACCCCGGGTGGCCTGGAACTTGCTATGAAGATGAGGTTGTATTCAGATTTGCTGGTCTCTGTCTGAGTGCTGGAATTAAAGGTGTGCGCCATTCCTGAGGGACTTGATGACTTCTATATGAAGGGACAAAGTTGCTAGGTACCAGGCAGGTCTTCTATCTAAGACATGCAGACTTTATGGTGCCAAGCCTCCAGCTGCCCCACGGCTCCAAGTGGCTCGTTCATGATTCCTGCAGCTATATCAGTCCAGGGATGGCTGCTCCCAGGTGTTCATGCAGCAGGTATCATTATCTTATTTATCAGATGATCAGAGTCTGACTAAAGAATAAAAGATTTCTCTTTCAATCTAACAGTCATTTTCTTTTTAACTCCAAAGTCACTGAGCACGGTCTAATTCAGGGAAGTGAATTCTTAAGAAAAGGATTCCTTGATCTTCTAGGAGAAATTACTTGAGAGTTAGGATGGATGTGTTGAGACTCCAATGGCTTTCTCTTGCATATGATTTGTCTGAGTTAAACCAAGGATGGATTGTGTTGACCCAGGCATTAGTTGTGACCTTCCTTTTATGGATGGGTTCAGGTCCCATTTGTTAATTTTCTTATCTCGCTGGCCTCCTTTCTAATGGGATGGGTGGTGTGATGAGGTAAGCTATGTCTTCAGTTATTGATTTAAATTAATCATAGCTCATCCTGTCCAAACACTGGACTATGTACACAGGTGGACAAACCATTCATCTTTAAGTCTATAAATCCTGATGGTGTTTTCTTATCTGTATAGATCAACTATCAAGCTACAAGAATATAAGAATCATCTCCCATGAGTCCTCTCAGACAGCTTCTCAAACGTTATCAAAATAGAAAAGAACCATTCAGCTCCAGAATCCATACTATGGTTTTTTATGGGGCTAATGTTGGAAAAATGAATTGAATGCTATCTTTGAAGTAATAGAGTTTGGAAACAATACTGGAAAGTTCCAACTTCATTGCTTGTGAACAGTATATTCTTGAATAAATTGCTTCACTTTTCTGAATTAAAAATATTTTATTTCTTATTTTCATTTTATGCATATGTGTGTATTGCCTGCATGTATGTAAGTGTACCTATGACATGCAAAGCCCGCGGAGGACAGAGGAAGGTATCAGAGCCCCTGGAACTGGAGTTCATACAGTTGCTAGCTACCATGTGCCTGCTGGGATTCAAACAGGGTCTTCTGCAAGAAAAGCCAGTGTTCTTACTACTCCAGCTCCTACACATGTGATTTTAAACATTAATTGATATTAATTAGACTTTGGGTATATTTTAATCAGTAATTGTCAGTACTATATTGGTCTTAAAATACTAAAATAGCCGGGAGTGGTGGAGTACTCCTTTAATCCCAGCCCTCAGGAGGCAATGGCAGGCAGATCTCTGTGAGTTCACAGCCAGCCGGATCTACATAGCAAGCTCCAGCCCAGCTGGGACTAAGGGGAGACCGTGTCTCAAAAAAAACAAAAAATACTAAAATAACTTGATTATACTTAAGGATTTGTTCCTTCTATTGTAAAAATATGTGGATGTGACTGTACACTGTGAAAAAGTCTACTAAAGCTCAAAACATGTGAAGCTTAAATAAAAATGGATCTGACTTATGTGTATAGTTATTATTGAATTATGTTCTAATTAAGCATAGACAGTATAGATTTTATTGTTATCTTTTATTGCATTTATGTGATAGTTCTAATCATTTCTTTGGTCAACTGGGAAAAAACTCTAGGTGAATATTTTCTACATTATGAAACACAGTGAGGTAATATGACTATTATCTCATTATGTATGTAAATCATTTCCCATATGGAAATGGGAATAAAAAATTAATGTGAAAGAAGCCTTTAGTTCTTATGGAATTGGGAACCTGCAGTTCATCTTGTGCTCTGAGGTGATTTCCCCAGAGTCACAGGTTCCATGACTACATATGAATTCTAGGATTTCATTTTCATTTGGTACATTTCCTTTGAAATCCAGATGTGTTCAGCCAACTTTCAATTTTCCCTCAGTATTGAACGTCTTGCCTCTCTTGTTATGGGTCTCAAAATGGTCTTATGTTCGACATAGCCAAGTATGGATCCACGATGCCTTTCTCTGCTAGCTTGGTAATTGTGTTAGTGCTTGTAACTATCATCTCTCCTGATGGGCATGTCAGGAAACCTTAAAGCATCTAGATTCTCCTCTGTGCCTGATATCTACATCTAGTGTATCACACAAGCTTCAAATTTTCTTTTGTCATCTCACTAGTATATCTATGACTCTTCATTTGTGTACTGCAACTGTAGAAAATCATTACCTTTTCTTGTTTGCATATTTAATTTTGTTGGATTTGTTTTTAAATTTTTATAGAAAATTTGAGGATTTTAAACAATCTATTTTGATCATATTTAGACCTCACTTCCCTATCTGCACCTACCGTTACTACCCTTCCTAGCCCAATTTCATATTCTCTCTCTGTCTCTGTCTCTCTCTGTATCTCTCTCTCCATATATATATATATATATATATATAATATGAAACATATATTTATATTAAGGCTTATCAAGTCTAGTTTGTGTCTGCAAGTGTTCTATAATGTGGTCCATCTACTGAGGTCTAGTTAGGATATTCAGCATCACACCCTTAAGGAAAACTGACTTTGCCTCTCTGAGAAGCCATATAGGTTGGCAGTTGTTCCTCAGCTATGGTTGGGGCTTTTTACTCCCCACTCTCCCTCCTGCATGCTGGGATTTTGTCTGCTAGGTTTATGTATGTTTTATGCATGGTGTCACTATTAATGTGAATTCGTATGAAGCAAGATGCAGTTGTCTGGAAAGCACTGCTTCTTTGTCACTCAGCACTTCCAGCTCTTACAATCTTTCTGTCCCTTCTTCAATGATGGGGAGACAGAGATTTCATATAGGTGTTCTGTTCAGCACTAAGCACTCTTCAGTTTCTTATTCTCTATGTGTCAGCCAGTTGTGGGACTGTGTTAATCACCATCTACTACATAAGGGTGTTTCTCTGGTGAGAATTGAGAGATGCATTTAATCTATATTAATGTCATTAGGAATTGGATTAACAGTATTTCCATTTAGCAGAAAAATGATTGTAGTTTCTCCCCTATGATTTGTGACCTGTCTAGCCACATGCTCCTCGGCCTGATATCAGTGTCAGGTATGGACTCCATCTTGTGAACTGGACCTTAAATCTAATCAGGAAGTAGTTTTCTCCCATAACATGTGTGCTACTATTGCATCAATGGGCATACCTGGCCAGACAAGTTGTTACAGTAACTCTCAGGATTCACAGCTGAGCAAAGTTGTTTACATTTCCCTATTGATTCTTTGAGAAATTTATGTATTTTGATCACATTCAAATTTCTTCCCTCTTCTCTGCTCTGACCACCCTACTCCCCAAGACTTAATGTCCTCTATTATTATTTTTGTAATGCTCAATGTGTCTAATTTGCATCCCTAAATGCTCTTGGGTATGGGTTCCAGCACGGGGGAACAGTGAGCAAGAAACTCCTACCTTAGTTTACCTTGCAACTACTCTGTAATTGATAACTACAGGAAGCTGGATGTTCAGTTTCTTTAAGGGTGTGATATCGGGTAATTTGTCCAGGCTCTGGGGGATGAACCTTAATCACAATTTTTTGCTGGATGAATTCACTTCGACATTCTTTCACAAGGTTTAATCACATCAGAAACAGTATGACCTTAAAACAAAACTCATCTTGAGTCTCTTTCGGTGACTTCCTATTGTTGTAAAGATAAGCACAAAAACTGTTAACATGCTAAGCAGGGGTCACTGGCCCCTGCCATTTCTCACCATCTTACCAGTTCTATCAAGTTCTCTGCTCCAGCTTGACCCTTCTCTGGCTGAGCCTTTGTACAACCACCAAATCATAGTAAAATCTCCTGATTTTGAAAGTTTTGGTATTGCATGAATTAAAATAACAGAACTTCTTCACATAATCATACTTCTATTGTTAATAGATCATGAAGAAATATATTGATGCAAAATATTAATTTTATGTTGGTTCAGTGGTGGCAAAATTTAAAACTTGTCCACATTTTTGTCATCTGTCCTCTTTGTATCTCTCCTTTCATTCCTCTATTCTTCTATCCTGTAGCTCCCTATCCCAGACTCTATTGTAATCCAGAATCATGAATGCTTGTTGAGTCCTTTGTGAGCCATGAGTAACCACATCCCTCCAGTGAAATTGAGGTCAGGACTGTATTATCTCTAGCCTTTTTTTGTCTTCCTCATGAAGACCACCATAGTTTCAGGAATGCAGAAGAGTTTTCTTTGTTGATTTATGTTAAGCATTGACTATATTAAATTAGGAAAATATCATGTAAGTCGTATTTATTCCCTTTGGTTTTTAGTACATTTGTTGATATTCTAGTTTAATATATAAAACCTTTATGTTTATATATTATGTTTGCTTTTGGAATTTATAACTTTATAATTCTTACATATTAAAAGAATAAAATTTGCAATGTCTTTAGAGACACCTTGCAAAAATGACACCCATTTTAATAACAGACTTTATTAATTTTTTTTGGTCTTTTTTGAGACAGCGTCTCCCTGTAGACCCAGCTATCCTGGAACTAACTATGTAGACCAGGCTGTCCTTGATCTCACAGAGATCCACCTGCCTCTGCCTTCCAAGTGCTCAGATTATGGGCATGCTCCACCACACTGGGCTAAAATGTTATGGACTTTTATATCATCCTAGTAAGTCCCCAAATTCCAAGAACTAAAGATACTTTCCTATCAGAGGAATAATTACGATGCTTTGCAGTAACTTCTGAGTGGCCTGAAGATGTCTAGTAACCAGAGATTCTGTCTGGGTTTCAAGATTTGTAGTCTTGAAACCATTTCCTTGCATGAGTTTATCTATAGGGCTGAGCATTTGTTTTATAGTTGTAATACACACTTAAACCTAAAAATGGAGTGGTGAGGGTCTGCATGGCCCTGGGCTGAAGTCATGCAACTTAACACCTCATTTCCTTCCCGCTTGATTAGAAAGGATGGGATGGGGTACCCCAGGGACATGTTATGCATTCTTCCTATTTGTTAGAGGTATAGGTCTCTCAGGGATTAAAACTATAATCATCTCTCCTGTGGTTTTGTCTAGTTCTGTGCTATAAACTTTCAGTTATTCTGAATGTTCTGAAAACCTCTAGAGGTACTCTGAAATAGTAGAGAAAGTCATTATTTATTGTGAAGTCTTATCTAGTCTTCTCATTCCTTATTCAGCTCCCGACTTCAAAGTCACTTTTCTTTCAGAGTTTCCAATCTTGGGGTTTTTGTTTCAACTTGCCCTTACTTTTTTTTTGAATTTCAATTTCTCTCTATAAAAATATCTTCAGTATCAAGTTTTGATTTCTCCAGGGTATGGATTCTTCTACAGTGTTTATCATTTGCCACCATCATCTAACAATATTGTTTTTTTTTCTTAATTTCATGAATGTGATTCCCTTGAGCTTATATTTAATTATTCTGCATACTTAAAACAACCCTAATATAATTATATCAGGATAGATCCATTTCATGGCTGTCCTTCCCAGGTGTCTCACTATATCAAAATTATCCAGTTATAGATAAGCTTCTTTCTTTCTTGTGTGTGCCTGCCAGTATCACAGGGAGCATCAAACTGGAGTGAAGCAATGTTTCAGCCAAGCAGTGACTGATTTTCAACCTGAGACAAATGTTTTCATTCATTAAAATGCAAGTATTCTTGAATTATTGCTGCCTAATCTTTGACTTTGTTATTGATTATTAATAAAATTAACATATATATGTATATGTACCAAAGTTTTAAAATTATTATTACCAAATTTAGTATATATATGCAAAACTTATAAAACTATATACGCATGCATAGTGAGAAGCTAGAAGCTAGAAAGGAGTTTCAATCAGAAACTCTGAAAGGTGATGCTAAAGTTAACATGAAGGGCATAAAATTATATTTACATAGTATTACAGCTAGTCACAAATCAGTAAATGTATTTTTAAAACTAGTAATTCTGTAGCATGTGAATGAATTAGAAAATAAAATTCATATGTAATTCTATATATAAAGATATAAATCATAATGTCACTTAATACCATTTAGATCTTGGAGGCATGTGTTGACTCTGTTTCATAGAGGAAATATAAACAATACATTGACTTATAAGAGGGCCATTAGTTCACTAGGTGTTCTGGATAGCTTTAATGTCAACTTGACACACTTGGGTTGAGGGAGCCTCAATTGGGGAATTGGCTCCATTAGATTGGCCTGTGGCCACATCTGTGGAGTATATTGTCTTGACTGTCGAGCAGTGTGGGAGGGCCCAGCCCACAATGAGTGGTGCTACCCTGGGCAGGTTGTTGTGTACCGTATAAGAAGGCAGGCTGGGCATGAGCCAGGGGAGCAAGCCAGTAAACAGCATTCCTCCATGGCCTGTGCTTCAGCTCCTGCCTCCAGGTTCCTGCTCTGAGTTCCTGCCTTGGGCTCCCTAAGTGATGAACTGTGTGACCCAGGAGATGTAAGCTGAATAAACCCTTTTCTCCCCAAGTTGGTGTCGATCAGAGTGTTTTGTCACAGCAATGGAAGACAAATTAGAACACTAGGTAAGACTTTGTCCATGCCTATTGTATATTATATACTGTGTTGAAGAGACATTAGAAATGAGTAATATGTTATTTCTTGTCAGCTCATAGTTGAGATAACTAGATACACTATTGCAATGTTCTGCATAAAGCACAGTTGGACATTGATAGCAGGGTTAACAGAGAGTAGGTATGGATTGGGATAGGGTATATGTATTTAGTTAATAAATGGAAGCTATCAGAGACATAAGCTTGCTTTATTTCCCATGAACTTGTAGATCAAGCCTAGAAGACCAAACTTTATCCTTGGCACAGTCATCTGACTGAAATGCATATAGGAAATAGAAATGATATCTGTCTTTTCCATGTGTCACTTTGTGTGAGTGATTAAGCAGGAAGATGCATTCCAGGCTCCAGCAATGTCTCATGAGAAACATGGCAGCCCAGCAAGTGTGTGCTCAAAGAGGAATGGATTTTTAAAAGTAGTTTAGAAAAATTAGAATATTTAGAAAGATGGCCGTAAAGTACTGTTCAGTATGATTATGCAGTGAAAAGTGGAATTTGTGTGAAGTTGAAAAACACATAAGCATGGTAAGGTGATATTCATATTTACTGCCAGCTTCAGCAGGGTCTTAACCAAAACCCATGGAGGTTCCTTGAGCTTCTGTCTCTTTCTGACCCCTTCTGCTGTTTAGGCATCATCTTCTGAATCCACCTCCTGGTTTAGGGACTGGCTTTTCTTGCAGTTATTTCCCACCAACCACCCTTGAGCTAACAAAACAGTCAGAATTATTCTGCGAGTGTGATGACACAGTCAATCACCTGGCCAGTTTGGCATACGTGGGACACCTATTCCTCCTTTTCCCATCCATTTTAACCCCAAAGATTTGGTTCTGGAGGGGTTGGGGCCACTTCCGCCAGTTGACCAAGGAGGGGCACGAGATCTGGAGCTGATGAAATGTAAAACCTGCTCAACCGCCACCCATCCTTCCAATATGGGTGGGGCAAACCTGTGAATGTCATGGAAGCCGCATAGGCTCTGCAGAGGAGCTCGGTCTCAGCCTTTCGGGGTCATCTGCACATCCACCATTTTCGCGACTTTCCTTTCTATAAGAGAAGGTCAAATTTACCAGGATGGTAACTGACTATGTTAGGAACCTTCACAGGCCAGCCAGCCCTGCATCTCCTTGGATCAAGGATTTTGTCTGAGCCTCTTCTTCCAGCTTCTATACACCTTATTTTTTAAATACTCTGTCCCAAGACTTGGACCATATGGAGATCAAGATTTATGCAAGGATAAAATGTTTAGTGCTAGGCAGTGAGGTACGATTAAAAAGCTACAGGAATAAATGTGGAATCAGAAGAGAGAAGGGATATGGACTCTGAAGACAAACGATGTTTAAGGGACACGTATGATTAAACTTAGTAGCAATGCCTAGACAGGTCAAATAGATTAAATATTAGATAATCTTCCATAAATGAGATGTAAAAATGTTTTAAAATTTATATTGTTAAAGTTTGACTGTAATCTACTCATTATAAATGAATACAGGGCAAATCCAGTTTGTAGTTCAAATTTTAAGAGGAAGCTCACCCCCTGTTATCAAATACTACTTCTAAAGAACTTACAAGTTTCTGGGGGGGGGGTGTAATACAGAATTCTTACAGCCAAAGCAATATTTTATATCAAGCACAGCTCACATAACTTAAGCAGATAGTATATTGAATTAGTTTGAACAGGACAAATTGCATCCACACAATTTTAATCGACACTCTCAGCCATGAACAAACCTCAGCACAATTCTTAGAAATTGGACGGCATCCCATTCTAAGTCTTTCTGTGATGCTAGATAAAAATTAAAAATTCCTGCTTGTATTTGGATGGGATAATCCATTGAGTGGGTTTGTATCAGTAGTCATTAAAGATTAAAGGATAGCACATTGCTACACTTAATTAGGAATTGGATTGTATCAAGATGCTTTGACTTTAATAAGCACCATGTAAGGTATTATTTTTCTTTTTTCTTTAGATCTAATCACATATCAGAACTAAACACTAAATGTGTCAGTGCAGCCTGTGTGAGAAAGGGCTTTGCTGATGATGTCAATGAGTGCTGTTCTAACTAACAAAAGGTTTATAACAGATGGCTTATTTGGGGGGGGGGTCTTTGAACATGCAGGCAATACTATTTTATATTTATAGAAACACTCTGTAATCTGTGCTTTTAAGGGCAATTCACCAGCTGGTTTCTCTTTTGACACCTGTAAGCTTTTTTTAGATTATGGAATACCTCTAATGTCATTGTACCAAGAATCCAGTACAAAACATGTACTTTTAAAATAAATTAATAGAAACTTCTTGGTGTTCTAGAAGTTTCCATCTATTCTCATTCTGAGAGTTGGATAAGGAGGAAGCTGAGATTAACATTAATTCTTGGACTTTCATCTTTTGAATATCCTTATCAATAAATACTTGATGAATGACCAAAAGTAACTGTTGACTATTTTTAGGAAACCAAACCAAACCTATTTCTCAACATTTGTTGACTTTCCTACATCCCATTTACCATGTTGATTGAAACTGGGTGCAAACTGGGGCTTGATGCAAGATGCTGGTACATGCCTCAGCTCTTTGTAGTTACCCTGGTCCTCACCATAATAGTAAGACTTATAGAGGTTGCCATTAATGTTTATATTTCTTCTTTGCATTTATTTGATATTAAACTTCATGCTTCTTTTCTTTTTATACCATAGATTTAAGAGGAAAATTAACTTTCTTACACTATTTCTAAGAGGCATCCCAATGCTGGGGATGTGGGTGCAAGGAAGAGTTAGTATGTGCAAGGTGGTAGACTTGATCCACAGTGATCCCACTCCACCCCAAGGATCGAGGAACAAAGAACAAGAAATATACATATTTACCAAAAATGGGGAATCATATTTTTATGTGATATCGAGTGAACTCTATCATATATATATGATATATTATATATATATATGTATATATGAAGGATGGCAAAGGCATCTGTGGGAAGCTAATGAACAGTGCTTGCCAAGTTGGAAAGGGGCAGGCCAGTAGCAATGGCTAGAAACCGGAGTTTAGCAGGACAGATTAAGAATCAGAGATTTACGGTAGCTCAAATAACTCTCTGTCACTAATTCTCCCAATGATTTCAACAGAGAATTCCTGCACATTCATTAGTCAGGGTTCCATTCAATATATGCATTTCGCCTTAAAGAATAAGAAAACAAAATTTAAGGCTAGGTAATTGATAAAGAGCTTGCTATGCAAGTATGAGGACATGAGTGTTAGCTGAGAACAGACAAAACAAGCTCGGTTTGATGGCACATGCTTAGAATCCCAGCAATGGGCAGGCAGAGACAGGTGTTTGCCCAAGGCTTGACAGGCCAGCCTAGCCTAATCAGTGAGTTCCAGAACAGTTGAGAGACCTGGTCTTGCACAAAACAAAACAGACCAAAGTGGATGGCAACTGAGGACCAGCACCTAAACTTCAACTCTAAGCTTCACATACACACAGACATGCATGTGTAGATATGAACATACAAAGAAGTTACACTTTCACCTTTATGTTAGTGATATTTTATTTAATCTCTCCAATGTTCTTTTAAATGAAACAGCCATTTTCAAATTTGTTTCTTGCTAAAAGTTAAATACTAATCATTTTTCAAATAATTGGTGTATTTAATATTCCCTTTAATTGTGGCATTGGAAATTAAACACCTTAATTCATAGGTAACTGAAGAAAATATGTGCTCAAAAATAACAATAAGCATTAAGCCATTGACAGGGTAAATTTTACCTAATACACTTTCTTTTTTTATTAACTTTTATTACAGCTAATTGTTGCTACACCACAGAACACCTGCTATTGCATGCTCTTTCATGGGTTTCTGGAGAGTTTGCAAATACTTCTGAGTTCTTCATTGAGGAAAGATTAAATCTTCATTCTTTTATATTCATACAGAAAAAAACACTTACTTAGGAGTAAGCAAACTTTAGAGCATAATAATATTTGTTTAGTTAGTATACTACATTGAAATAACAAAAAAGGCAAAAAAATGAGTCTGGTATTATGTAAGCTCAGAGATGATTGTAGCCAAGTGTCTTAAAAACAATATTAGCCAGTGTCATATAACTTTTTTATCAAGTCAAATGTCTTAAGCAATGTAGGGTATAAAGTACACTATGGCATATTATGAGTCTTAAAAAATATGAAATGCAATGTTTATAGTCATAGAGATTTATATATCATCCAGTAGTCAAAGCAAAGCAAAAGGAAAATAAGTATATAGTATCACCAATAGTTATCACCCACAACATGGATTAATTATATATTATAATATTAGTATATTATATATATATAATAATTAACTTTTGGCCCTGTAATTAAAAAACGATATTTGCATGGATTGTGTGTAGACTTGACACTGAGGTCAAGAATGCATAGATAATTATTATCTGCAAAATGCATTATGCGCCATATGTAAGTAAGACCAGCATGAAGCAAGATAGGTACAGGTGTTCTCCATGTCTTTAGCCCTGCATTAAAACAGTAAAATAAAGTACTTAGTCTTAAATCATAATAATTCACTGTGAGTTGAATTGGTAATGCTATTACTGAAAAATGGTATAATCAAAACTGTTAAGCTAATGTACATTAAAGATATTTAAATATATTATCAAATATATGGATTCACGAACATTAAGTGCTAGTTAACATATGATGCC
The DNA here is from genome assembly GCA_009823505.1 of Rhizomys pruinosus. NCBI lineage: Eukaryota > Metazoa > Chordata > Mammalia > Rodentia > Spalacidae > Rhizomys > Rhizomys pruinosus. Next base: position 2,780,038 of record VZQC01003312.1, read on the forward strand.
ACGTACTATACGACATTTTCTTTCTATGTTCTTAGGGTCTCAGGGGTGACTTATTTCTTGAGCTCACTAACTGTGAGTCTTAGGTAAGATACAGTTGATTAGTTTAATATATGTGATTTTAATTTACCTTTTTTGTCTGCAGTTATTTTATAAGTAGTATAAATTAGGACGTAAATAACTCTATTTTTACCTAATACCTGGTGGAAGAAACCTGTGGTATTTTCTATCAAAATATTATATATCCTTGTGAAGATTCAGTAATACAGTTATTTTAATATAGTTTTGATAGTACTTGAAGCAAATTTTAAAGTATAGTACAAAAAGGTAAAGATTTGGACAACTGAAGAAAGCTCTTTGGACATGAGTGACAATTTTATATATTAGGATTTTTGTAGTGAAGTCTGTTTGATGCCAATGAATAGAGGCAATGAGTTATTTAAAGTAAAACTTATTTTACCACCTGTCAAGATTTATCAGACTGGGTTTGTGTATGAAAACTTGATGTTTGAGCTTTAGGGAGTTGAAAGGAAATTATGAAACATGGACATAAAATGTGAAAAATCAAATGCGTTCGAAGGCAAACTTTAAGACTTCTATTTGCAAAGTTCAATGGCTAATTATGCTAAGTAACATCTGGTAAAAATGAGAATCTGGATTATACTAATAGTTGATTATAGGATGTATAAATAAATGTGAGTTTGTTTGGGCTTTGGAAGTGAAGTTAATTTTTTAACAGGACAATTTTCAGCTTATATGTCTCTCAGTAGTAAACAGGAGAAAGGCTGGCTTCTGATCAGCTTGTAAAATCCATAAAGCATGGATACATGCATTGTACATTAAACTCTGTATTGGGGAAAATTTATATCCCTAGCATGAATATACAACTGAGTAAAACTGGGTGTTGGACAGGTCTCATTATGAAAATATATCTTTTCAATTTCTTACTGAATTGTTGAGTTTTTACAACAGTATAAATTTGACTGTATTTAGAATACACTTCACGACATCTCCCCTATTTGTCCCTGCTCCAAATTGAATATACTCTAATCCTATATATATAATATCATTATATAAGAAATGATAACGTGACTCACAAGTTATATGACTATCATATATAGTATATTTTTTTTTTTATTAAATCTATAGTATTTGTCTCCAAATATCCTTCAGTGTGGTTCCATCTACCACCAGAGCCTGCTCTAGCATCAAGAGTTCCATCCTTGAAGATATCATCGTCCTCCTGCCCCAGGCAGCCTTCAGTTGCTCAGGATTTCTTTAGATTGCACTGGAGGTTTCTCTACCCACTTCGGACATACTACGCTGAGATCTTTGTCTGCGTGTGAGCTCTTACATGCTGGCACCATTGGCTTGTGAGTTCTTTGATAAACCTGACAGGCTTGCCGGAAACTATAGTCCCCTTGGTTATCCCCCACCTCTGGGTCATAAAAATGGTCCTGCCCCTTCCTTCTGCAAGATCCCTCGGCGCCTTGGGAGGGCCCATGGTTGATAAGGGGCCCGAGGTACGTTAACCATATTCTGGGACTGCTATTCGCACTACTGCATAAGATATTCTCATGTGTAGCAGTTAGTGGTAATTGCCTTGTACTCAAGTGATAAATTTCTGTAGGTATGAGAGGTCACCTAGGTAATGTAGTCTTTAAAGCATTTAATTATTTATGGCTACAGAAGAATAGTATATTAGGTTGCGATGCTCAGCTATAGGTCTTTATTCATTCAGGTCCTACTAGGCCTGAATGGAAATGTCAAGTAAGGAACTACGCTATGAGGTAGACCTTAAATCCAATCAAAAAATTGATTGGTTATCATAATATTTTGTGCTACTTATTGCACCATGGACATACGTGCTAGGCCAGTTTATTGCAGTTCACAGCTCACAGGCTGGGTCATGTTATGTAGTGTCTATTGCAGTAGCGATTTATCCTTCAAGTTCTAATACATAACCAAAGAACAAGGGGATTGGCCAGTATGGTCAATGGGACCTGACATCAAAAGTTTCTATGAGAGGTTGTCCATTACTGGCTTTAGTTTTCTTTTTTCCTGATATCTGAGAAGGGACAGTAGCACCCTGTTACAAGGTAACTTTTTACATCTTTTCTAAGACAGATATACTGTAAGAAGTTACTAAGGAGGTTTCCTTATGCCTTTCTCAGTCTTCTAAATGTTACTTCATCTCCACAATACTCTGCTCCTCACACTGCCCTCCCATCTCCCAATCCATTTAATCTTTGTATTTTTCTCTATTCCCCTACATATCGCTACATCTCTAACCCTTGCCAGGAGATTACCCCTACCCAATGACAGACATTTTTTAAGCTTCTTGACATTCTGGGTTTTTCAAGCTTAAACAGTGTTGAAGATATTCAAAGTAAGTCCAGCGTAGTAGGAGAGCAATAACTTTGATTTCTGAGTTTCCCTTTGGGTTTTACTTAGGATATTTTTCCAGTTTATTCCACATGTGTGATATTTCAGTTTTTAAAGCTGAATAATATCTTGTATATTGTACAACTCATTAACATCATCAGCTTAGGATCTAGGTTGTTTCCAATTTTGGCTGTATTATAAAAAGGCAGCAATGAGCATAATGATTGTGTATTTCTTGTAGTAAGGTATGGAGATTTTTGGGCACACATACATGCCCAAGAGTCCTATGTCTGGTTCATACAATTAGATAAATTTGAGTGTTTTAGGAATTTCCTCATTGAGTTCCACAGTGGCTGCAACACTTATCCCACACGCAGTGGATAAGAATCCTTCCTTTTCTCCACAATCGCATGCCGATTTGTTGTTGTGTTTGTTCTTTTGTTGTTGGTTTAGATCTATAGCTTTACTGACTGGTGTAATAAATTTCAATGGTCTTAATCCTCATTTTTCCCTTATGACTAAAATTGTGATATAGTTTGAAGGTTCTCTGTGTGGCTCTCGTCTTCGGAGAATCCCTACTATAGCTCTGTTGTCCACTTTTTAAATGGGTTGATTTATTGAGTTTGTTGGTTGATTTTACTCTCTTTGTTAACATTCCTGGGATACTAACCCTCTGCAGAAGCACAGAAGCTTTTATTATCATGAAGTCAATTGTTGTGAATTAATGCCTGAAATTAGGAGTCCTGTTCAGAAAGCACCTTTCCATCCTTTAAGTTCAAAGATCCCTTACTTTCTCTATCTGATTCAGAATAGTTTTTGACGGTCACTGATCCATTTGATTTGTTTTAGCATGTTGAGAGAAGGGTTATCGTTCAAATTCTTACTATCATGCCCTGGTCCAGTCTGACCAGTTACCCATTGATTGCAGCATGCTATCTCTTCTTCCAGCATGTATTTGCATGTTAGTCGAAAAGATAAGGGTGCTGTAAATATGTGGATTAATCCGGCTCCATTTTCCATTCCATTGATTGTCTGTTGTTTATATGTCCAGTTACATGCTCGCTTTTTATTAATATAGCTATATATAATTTGAAATCAGGGATGGTTAATTACTCCGAGCATTTCTTTAATGCTTATTATTATTTTTGGCTATCTTGTGTTAGAATATATCTTGAAAGTGTCTTAGTGATTGTATAGTGTAGCCACTTCTAAGAACCCCAAGGTATACTATCAGTTACGTCTTTTAGAAACTCTCAACATAGTACTATTAGAAATGATGTCATATAGAACGGATATTTCCCAAACTCCCAAGGAAATTATGATTGTTATGGGTGAAATTGTGATGCATTATCTAGATATTGGTTAATGTTTCTGCAAATAGTGCATAAACAGCACACCACACACACACATTCATATTCATTTTGTTTTTTCAAAAATTTTAAAGATAACTCTTTAGGCTTATTTGTTAATTTATATATGTGTGTATACATACAATACAAGTATATGCAGACATTTCATATATTTCACAGTTTTCAAAATGCTCCCCATACTTAGCATCAGTTTGGAAAGGGTAATTAAAACTGCTTTGAGACTTTATTGTACGCCCCAGTCAGAAGGCTACAGGAAATTAAAAAAAAAACACCAACAGACACAAATCACAACAAATGTATGGTGGGGATAGAAGGCAAGGGACCTTATACATTGCTAGTGTGGAAGTATACATTGATGCAGCCATGATGAAAATCAGTGAAGTGTCTTCACATAAACTAGATGTAGATCTACCATCCTGGGCGTATTCCTACACACAACAGTTTAAAAACAATAGCACATTTTAACAATTATTTCACTTGAATATTTTAGGTATACTTAATAATTCTGAGGATTTCATGACTCTGTAGAATATTGTTTACTTAATAGTATGCTGATGGAAATGTATTAGTGTAATTTATTTAGGTAAAGAGACAATAATTTGATTACAAGTGCTGAGTTTTTAGTTTAAAGCTTGTGGCTATAGAACTAATGTAATGTGTAAAGCTAAGAGTGGACAATGCATAAATGCATATATTGTCTTAACAAAATACTATTAATTACTAATCTTCAGAGGGTCAAAGAATACATTCACATACCTCCAAATTTACATATTCATTTCATATAAAACATTCAATTTATATATGAGAATATATATATAAAAATAGATATGACTTCAGAGTTGACTATTAACTTTAATGTACATAATATATATATTTATGTTAAGCAGATAATGATCACATACACTGGTTTTGTGATGATGAGAAGGATGGTATAAAACATAAATTATTTCATTTATTAAAGAAATTGCAAGTCATTTATGCAACTATCTGTGGATAGACTAATTGTTCTGTTATTTTCCACACTTTGAAAAAAATTGCACAGGGGTGGGATTATCCTGAATAATTTTACTTAAAAGCAGCATTTTGAGAGATGTAACAAATATGTGAAATCAGAATAATTATTGTTACTAAAATTGTGTTGTTTATTATGCATAATATATAGCTGTTACACAATTTCTTTTGCAGGCTTGAACCTTCAGTAAAATTCATCTCATGATTTCAGTGCTCAAAACAATGAAGTACAACAGAAAACGAGATAATATATTGTCTTAATGATCTTATAACTATCAAAAGTTATTATTCACATATTACCAAAACATATATAAATAAAGCACTAATTATTTTGGATTAGAGAACAACTTATTCGAGACTGAAGAAAGACATACTTTACTTATATTATCTATTTATTGTATATGAATGTGTAATGCTGCATCTGAAATGCAGACATGCTATCAATGGTGGTAGGTACAGAATTAGTGCATGGAACCCCTGAATGCTAGAGTAGAATGCTGTTGTTAAGCCACTATGTGGATGCTGGGAATCAAACCACAGGGTCCAGTTCTCTTAATTGCTGATGCTATCTCTCTTTAGGCCTATAGAATGATAATTTGATCATTTGAGAGAGTGAATATTTTATTAAGTTATTACACTTATTAAAAATTCTCCTTTTTTTAAAGTTTTATTACGAAGTATTTCAGTACTTCTAGGTCAATTATGGGCTTTAAGATTTTCAGTATTTTGAATTACAATCTCTTATGTAAATGCATGCAAGTAGAACAAAGGTGAGTCCTAGAGCCCTGCTGTGAAGGTCAAAGACTTGAGCAGCAACATTCCTGAGCCCCAGTAAGGTCAGTAGTGAGTTTAGCTGCAGTTATTCTCCAGAAGCAGAACATAGGCTGCAACCATAAGCATTTTAGATTTATTTAGCGAGTTTCTAAAACTAAATGATACTTATTAAGAAAAAAAAGCAATGCTAATGTAAAATAAACCACTTCAGAAAATAATAATGCCAGTTAAATATGTTTCGTTAATTTTCAAGAAATGACAGACTTGAGAAAAAAATCTGCACAATAACTAGAAAAATATTCTTCAAAGGAATGTGGAGACACGAAAACCAGGAAACATTTGACAACTAAAGCTGCATGCATTTAACAACTCTTAATACTGTTTGTATCCTGGCTTGGTATGCATGCCTATTAATCCTAGCACTTGGGAGGCAGAGGCAGGTGGATCTTTGTGAGTTCAAGGCAGCCTTGGTCTACAGAGTGAGCTCAGGACAGATGGGATTACAGGAGACCTGTCTCGAAAGACCAATAAAACAAAAAACTAAAATGACGTTAGAAAATAATAAAAATTGGAATATATGAACATAATTGTTGAATGCAAAAGTACTTTGTGTTAGTTACCATTCAGTGTTATATTAATTACAATGAATATATGCAGTGTCATGAGGGCTTATCTTTCCCTGAAAAATAGAAATATTTTTCATAGCCTTGCCACAATTCTGTAAATTATTATTGCTCTAAATTTTTCTTATGAAAATTTGTATAAAACTAGAAGTTTAGTGTGGCTCCCATAGCTTGTGACCTCATGGTCGGTGCTCATCGAAATTCAGCACTGAAGAGGTATGATGCAGAACACCACTGATGAGAGAGAGGCGGCCGTCTAAGAAAGTACGAGTTTCTAGGTCCATCTAAGTCCATCTGCTACATAGAAGAATTTGTCCCAAAAACATAGTTACTGTGTTCCTTTTGCTAACTCAAATATACTTCCTTTCCACCTTTGGAACTTCCCCATTAGTGAATATTTCTTAAAATTGCTTGTTCTGTGTGGGGAACAGGGAAATTTGATATTAGAACAGCAAGATTTTTATTTTACTGATTTTACCAACAAATGGGAAAAATACTTAAAAGTTTAAACAAACACATGTACAAAGTTCATCTGAATTTTGATGAAAGCTGTAAATATATATTCTCAAGTGCCAAACAACTTGGACAGATTCCCTCACTTAGGAAAACTCATGAGAAGTTGTGTTTCAATCAAACTTTANATATATATGCCTCCCAAGTGCTGGGATTAAAGGTGTGCACCACCATGCCTGGCTCTGTTAAATATATAAAAGGCACATGTCCAATTTTCTTTCTGATGTATGTTTTTTGAATGCCAGACCTCTGCTCTAAATAGTTACAAACATTTAAAATTTAAAGATAAAAAGGATCACTGGATTGTGCATTGACAAGGATAAGGTAAATATTACAAATTATATTAACGACAGGTATCTTAAGTAGCTCAAAGTGGACATTTCTTATTTTGCTATGAAGATTTATAACAACCTACATCAGCAACCCACAAGCTGACAATCCTTGAGGATATCCACAGAGGGAAAGCTGTGTGCCACTCAGGCACAGACTTACACTTACGAGTGGACATGTGAGGAAACAGATGCTAGTCAGCCAGGTTGTGCAAAGCACGCACCCTTACAAGTCCTGCAAGTTAGCTTGTCACTGTACATTTTTGCATTGTTTATAAGAAATGGAGGCACACTTGTGAAGAGAGATGTCAATTAATCATCCATACATTCTATCCACAAACTAACCAGAAAATATTTGAGAGTTACTAAAGAAAATGTCTCAACAAATAGCTAAAAGTATAAATTACTGATCTTTTTGACTTTTTTTTTTTTGGTCTTTTTGAGACAGGGTCTCCCTGTAGCCCTAGCTGTCCTGGGACTCACTATGTAGACTAGGCTGATCTTGAACTCACAGGAATCTGCCTGTCTCTGCCTCCCAAGTTCTGGGATTACAGGTGTGCGCCACCACACCTTACTTGACCTTTTTGACTTTTATGCAACTTTGTGTAGCACTGCTTCCATGCCCACTGACTGATCATTTGTCATTAGTAAAGCATACTCTTTGCCGAACTTTCATATTCCTTTCCCCATCTTTCCATTTTTTTTTCATTTGAAATATGATCTCTAAACAAATTTATGTCTAGGATTATTTTACATGGAACATAATGGACACTTTAGACAATTTTATCAAAATGAAAAATTGAATAACTTAAAAATAATTTTATTAAGTTGGAATTATTCATTTCATATCATTAAAGCTGAAATAAGATAACTGAGCTGTGATGCAGTTTCAATTATAAAAATGCATTCTTATTCTTTACGTTGGAATCCTGCCAACTAGAGAATATATTAGACAGTCAATGCAACTGGACAAGTCATCCAATTGAGAAACTTCTAGCTTAGTCAGATACGTCTTCAAACAAATTTAACCTTTATGAGGTATATTCTTTGTTTCTATTTTGTAAAGATCACAGTTTTTAATGAAAATTATATTGAGAAGGGTATAATCTAAATGTCATTAAAATATTTTCTCCTATCAGTTTTGCTTTGTGTGCTGCTAGGTGAGAAGAATCATAGCTTAGAAAATCTTCAATTTCAAACTAAACTGGTAGTATGGGATTTTTTTATTTGCCTTACTTAAACAGGTTTATATCCTGTATTGGTATATGTCTGACTCATGGATTTTCACCATCAGTTGAATTCCTCTTACTCTTTGTTTCTGAATATGGTTTTAAAAGTTGATGTAATGATTTTATAGTAGTGAACTGACTTGATTTAAAAATACAGTGGAAAAAAATTAATGCTGTGTATTTAATAGCTATCCATAAGGAATAACTAGATGCTGTATAAAAGACCCCTGACCTCCCTGAATGCTGCTTCAATTTTGCTTAACATCTGTTTAGGCTCCTGGGGATTATGAAAGCCAACAGGATGGCTTCTAAAGAAATAGAAAGATGGGCAACCCAGCTGTGTGCTCTTGGTGCCAGGAACCAGAAGTATGCCAGCTGGCTGCACCCTGGACATGTGCTTGGTGCACAGAAAGTCACCGGGCATGGCCCATGTTTTCAGCAGGTAGTTTAACTAAAGGAACACGAAGGGATCAGATTTTCACCCTCATTTCTCAGGGAAGGTCTGTGCAAGGAAGCATGTAGACATGATTCTTTGCTTTACGAGTTTATTAAGGCTTCCCTTGCGGTGAGTTTTGAAAGAGAAACAAGCACAAATTACTGCAGAGCATACTTTGCTTAGGTAATTTCAAATGATAATAGGATAAGTTGATTTGGTCATGAGAGCTGAATATAAAACTTGACCCAACCTCTTAGTCTGCACGGTTTTGCTGAAGTTGTAGTGTTCGCATGGCAACCTTACCCACATTTGCTGTGACTGAACTGGGTAAAGCATGTCCTTCACATGCTCCATGGCTTTTGAGAGTCAGCAAAGGGGCTCCTTATAATCACTGAGAGCACAGGCTGATGCTTTCTTATTATCAGAGGATAGGAGCCACAGTCTGGCACACAAGGGCTGACATTTCATCCAGAAGTTCCTTCTGTTGTTGTCAGTCAGATTTTATTAGTCAGATATATCACATGATCATGCCATATTTATTAAGATTGCTTGAGCATGGACACTTGTGATTAGCTGTAATCATTCTAAGCTTTCAGTGCTGAAATGACCTTAATTTAAGGACACCTCAGAGCTCCAGGTCAGAATACCATTTGATGAATTTGAGTAGTAGTCAGATTATAAGTCTATTAATTTTTAAAATAATTTTTATTGAGCTTTGTGTATTTTGTACACTATAGTTCATCATATTTAGATCCTCTCCCTAACTGTACTCTTCCTTTAATTCTCCTACTCTACTGCATATACTCATAGCTATATCTATATCTTTATCTATCTATCTAATCTATATACTATATATATATATATATATATATATAAAGGCCTATCAAATCGAATTTGTGTCACCAATTGTCCTTGAGTGTAGGTCCATCCACCGGAGCCTGGCTAACCCATCTAACATCACACCCTTAAAGAAAACCGAACCTCCTTTTCCCAGAAGCTGTCAGTTTCCAGTTTCCTCAGAGCTGGGCTTTTACCTACTTCTCCACTTCCATGCTGGGCTTTTGTCTGACTTAAGCTTATGTGAGTCTTGTGCATGCTGTCATGACAGATGTGAGTTAATTTGAGTAACTGCCTAGATGTCTGCAAAACTGTTTTCTTCAGGCCACCTATATTTAATGGAAAGGAGAATGTGATAAAAATTAAATGGTGCCAAGAGCCATGATTATTTTAATTTTTCTTTTGTGCATGCATGCGTGTGTGGTGGGGTTGGGTGTGTGCATTTCTGGACATGCATTTGAGTGCTCAACATAAATATTTTCTTCCAGTGCTTTCCTCTTTATTTTATGAGACAGGATGATCACTGAATCTGATGTTCATTAATTCAACCAGGCTGGCTGGACAGTGAGCTCCAGATATTCTTCTGTCTCTGACCCCCGTCCCCCCAGCAAGTATACAGATTCCAGGGACTTAACTCAGGCCCTCATGCTTCCATAGCAGGGATGTTATAAACTGAGCCATCCTCCCCAGCCTCCTCATCTGTTTATTTTTATTAACAGGTAAAATTGGAATGAATGTATAATTATGTTCTTAGATAATTACAGACCATCAGTGGAAATTAAATTTAAAATATCTGAATACTCACCCACGCAGATTTGATAATATATGGAGAAAAGCTGGCTCTGATTAGACTATAGAATTGTTGGGCCAAGAACTAGATTGTAAAGTGGTAAAACCCATTTATGCTAAAAGGAAAATAATGTTAAAAGGATAAACCATTAAGTCAGAAAATTTGCTTATATTCTTTAAAACAGGCTCATTCTGAACCATAACCATTTAAATACTATGCTTATTCAAATGTTTAAAATAATCTCAATTTCTCACAGAAAAAACCGAGAAGGCAAAAAATTCAAAACAAAATAGAAAGCATGCAAAATCATTTACAATTAATATTCTGACTTACACACATTTTAATTAATAAAGATACATTCCAAGAAAAGCATACTTGGGCAATTGAATCTGTGTGAGAACATCATGGAGTGTACTCACATAGCACTTAGAGGATACAAGCCTGTCATTCCATGTGGCCTCTTGGTAACATCACAATGATTGGTAAGCATGAAGTATATGTGGCGGCTTCCAGCCTGCCATAGCGTTCTGTTTCCATAGTGATTGATTTTATCAGGAGGAACAGACTCTAAAATAATGAGTAAAAGTATAGTCTAGGCAATACAGAAACCCACAAAGCCATTTATTATCATTATCAGATAAGGCATACTATATATAACTGCATGTTCTATACATTAATACAAACAACAACACGGCAGTTTATTTACTGCATTTTTCTAGTTTCTCTTCAATTGCTGTGACAAAACAGTCTGACCAAAACTAACTTGAAGAGGAAAGGGTTTATTTGGCTCACATATCCTGGGTTACAGTTCATCACTAAGGGAGCCCAACACAGGAACCCAGGGCAGGAACCTGGAGGCAGGATCCAAATGACAGGCCACGGAGGAATGCTGCTTACTTTGCTTGCTCCCCTGGCCCATGGTCAGCCTTTCTTACTCAATAGACAACAACCTGCCCAGGGGTGGCACTGCCCACAAGGGGCTGGACCCGCCCACATTGCTCAACAATCAAGACAATACTCCAAAGATGTGGCCACAGACCAGTCTATTGGAGGAAATTCCCCAATTGAGGCTTCCTCAACCCGAGTGTATCAAGTCGACAATAAAGCTATCAAGCACAATTGACCCTTTGTCAACTTGACACACAAAACACATCACTATTAAACTACCACCTTTCCATTTCTTGTCCCCAAGATAGGATGTTAACATTAGTACCACACCAGAAGACAGTACAACCTTAAAAGCCCCATAGTCCTTAAAAAAAATCCAAGCATTTTTTAAAAGTTCACAGTCTGTTAAAAGTCTCTTAACTGTGGGCTCCTATAAAATCCAAAGCAAGTACTGTCTTATTTCAAAGGGAAGAATCAGGCACACCTAAGCAAAACCCAAGTCCAGCAAAGTAGCTCAAGTCTGGACACCTGGGATTCACTCACGGTCTTCTGGGCTCCAATGGGTTTGAGCAGCTCCCCTTCTCTGACTCCGCCGTCCACAGCACACACAGCTCATCTCACAGGCCCAGGCCAGCTCCATTCCACACCTGCTGCTGCTCTTGGTGGTCATCCCATGGTCCTGGCATCTCCAAAAAGCTGGGGTTGCCATTGAATCTGAGGCTGCACCTTCACCAATGGTCTCTTCTGACTTTCCTGGTGCCCAGCCTCAGCTTCGCTTCAAGACTCCTGCAATCCCGGGGGGGGGGGGGGGGACACTTTCACCAATGGTCTTTCCTGACCTCTCACAGTGCCAAGCCTCAGCTACACAACACCAGAACCATATAGGAGACTCTTACACATCACCAAGTCCTGCTTCTGGCTTGAAATGGAGGGTCAGGGCCCCTTTGGACCACAGCTTCTGTGTGCTGACCCTGAGGAAATTTTTCCCAGATTTCACCACAGTGATCCTGTTCTCTTGTTACAGATGATTTTTTTCAGCCCCAGTTAACCAGCATCAACTGTCCCAGTTAAACAAAAGTTTCACTTCAAGTTCATGTCTCTTGTTACTTACAGCTGATTCTTCAGCCTCAAATGACCAGAACCCACAGATTACCAATTAATAAACATCATACCAACAGCCCTGATGGCCTTTGCTTCCCTGTGAAGTTTCACATACCTGGCCTCCGTCTACAGCTCTCTCCCCATAACTGTTCCAAGTTCCACAGCAACAAACTCTAAGCACTCAATGGCTTTTCCAGCCCAACGTTCCAAATGATTCCACAATCCTCCCCACAACACCAAGGTCAGATCTGTCACAGCAATAGCCTACTCTCTGATACCAATTTCTGTTCCAGTTTCCCTTCAATTGCTGAGACAAAACACTATGACCAAAACCCTTTCCTTGGAGAGGAAAGGGTTTATTCACCTCACATCTCCTGGGTTACAGTTCATCACTAAGGGAGCCCAACATAGAAACCCAGGGCAGGAACCTGGAGGCAGGATCTAAAGGACAGGCAATGGAGGAATGCTGCTTACTTGATTGCTCCCCTGGCCCATGGTCAGCCTTTCTTATGTAATAGACAACAACCTGCCCAGGGGTGGCACTGCCCACAAGGAGCTGGACCCTCCCACATTGCTCAACAATCAAGACAATACTCCAAAGACATGGCCACAGACCAGCCCAATGGGAGAAATTCCACAATTGAGGCTCCCTCAACCCAGATGTATCAAGTTGACACTAAAGCTATCCAGCAGAAGCATCATTACCACAAACACATGAGTGATGCATTTCTTTGTCAGATGACAACAACTACCATATCACTATATGAGAGCACATGATGGCAATCTTTCAACTCCATTATAATCCTGTGGGACTACCTGGCTATATTGGGTTTATCATTGATCAGAATGTTATTTGGTACTTCTCTTCCTTTTAGTTGCACTTGTGCATACATACACGCGCATGCGCACACACACACACATACACACATAATACATATGTTCTCTATATTAAGTGGGGATGTCTGTAGTGTCTGTAAATGTTCTACATGAATGTAATTTTAATATTTTCCCCTAAATGCATGATATTTTATAATTCAATTAACTTCCTTTGACTAGAATTCAGGTGTTTCATGGCTTTCACTATATGAAATCCATAATTAACCTTACAATATATATCTCAACACATTGGTCTGGAAAGTTTCTGGATTATCTTGTAAACTATTTATTTAGTGAGATTTATCATTTTCACTTGCCTATTACTTCCTAGATAACATCCAATACTGACTGATAAAGATTTATAATCCATGGCCAATTTTCTGGTACAAAGCTAAATTTTAATAAATTATTTTAATTATAAGTTAATCATTATTTATAAAATTTATTTCATCATATGTGATTAGGTAACCATTATATAACAATTTCCTTGCATTTTTCTTTTGACGTTTTTCTTTCAGAAACTTACAAATGATGTAATTGAGTATAAATGCCATTTATTTCATGGTATTTTATTTAATGTTTTTTGTTAAGAAAGCTTATTCCAAGATCATATAAAACTTTCACATATATTATTTTTGCCTTTCAGGATTTTTTTAAATGGACTCTGATAGATTTAAAATAAATTTGTGAGCGTGATATAATACTCTTAATGCTTTCTTCCCACATAGTTAACTAGCCTTCTCTCGCATCTCTGAAAAAGCTATATTGAGTCCTTTGGAGATTTTAGATTCCATAAATATAATTCCAGATCCCAAAGTGAGCATTCAATGTGGAGATATTACCAGAGGCAAAGTGGTGCTTAAAAATCAATGAACTCTAATTAGAAGGTCCTACTACAGAGCCTCATTAGCATAGTGAAGGTATCTGTTGTTTTTACTGCATCCTACATCATATTAGAAATGGCAGTAAAAGGGACCAAGAAAAAGGAAGATATAATCATAGTACAATCTGAAGGTGAACAAGAACTAAACAGTATACAAGTATGTTTCACTCAGTGATAATATTCACAATAATAACCAAACACTTCAGAATGACTTATCATATATTTATTCCTTTCTGTTTAAGAAGCCAATTTAAACTACTAGCCTTGATAAAAAGCTTTGGGGAAAATTTAGTATGATGAAATGGAATTTAGAGTCAAATAGGTTTTAAGTCCTTTTCTTGGTGTGTGTGGGGGCGGAAGTCACTGTCTTTATCAGTTGCTTTCCCATTTTGTATTTTAAGACAGGTTCTCCCATTGAACTTGAAACTCATAATTTGGTTAGACATCTGCCCAGCAAGCTCCAAAGGTCCTACTGTCTTTGTCTTCTAGAGCTAGGATTACAGGCATGCACCCCCATGCTGTCTTTTGATATGTGCTGAGACTGGAACTCACAACTTTATGTTTGCCTGATAGGTACTTTACTACCTTATTCCTAGATTTTGAGGTTCTAACTAAGTAAATCCATACCTTTAGGGTTTAAATTTTTCACACTTTACAAGTGTGGAAAATAATGGACAAGCTATGGCAGTGCTGTAGTGAAAGGGACTCCTGGTCTCATCATGATCCTTCTTTACCATCTCCTCTCCCTCAAGACCTATACAAGATAAATATCCTAGTTTTCAAATATGCCACATGATACATTCTTCAGAAATTAGAGAAACTCTAATATTCCTTTGTTCTGTCAGAGAAATCTGATTCTGTTGAGATAGAAGGCAGATCTTAGGTACTATTAGATTTTTGTCCCTGGATATTAGTCAGTACAGTCCAGTTGGAGACCTAATACTGATCTGATTTTTGGAGCTGTGGGGCAAAGAGGAAAGAACTCAGATTTCACAGATTTTTCAGGTAGACACTGAATTCTGGTCTCACTTACTGGCATTCGCACAGACTTGTGACGGTTGCTGTTCTACTGGATCTAGATTTTCCCCTATCTGAAGATGGAGATGGCTTTCAATAAAGAGAACTATTGTAAGAATTTAACATGGTGTATCTGTAGGTTATTCGATAAGTGGTAGTGATTTTTTAATGCTAATTACATAGCTCCTCCACTCTTGTTTGTACTGTTAAATTTAATAATTGGTTCACAATCTTAAATGATATTACATTGGTGAGTAAAAATTGTAATATATGATAAATAAGAGATTGAAGAACACTTTTTTCTTTCAAAGTAGCAAGAATTCTCACTTCAGTTCCAGAGTAGCTAGTATTTTATCTTCTTTTGATGATACTTCAATGATATTAAAAAATGAAAAGGCATAATGACTCAGACAAATCCATCTGCATTACATTTTTATTAATTTTGACATCTTAATATCATAGAGATTATTTAAGATATTAAGTGCTCCAGATTTGTTCCTTTGTTCAGGTTCTGATTATATGAACCTTATTTTTATAGTATATGCATATATATATATATATATATATATATATGTGTGTGTGTGTGTGTGTGTGTATATATATATATGAGAGAGAGAGAGAGAGAGAGAGAGAGAGAGAGAGAGAGAGAGAGCCAGGTTTGTTCAATTTTAAAGCATAGACTGTTGATGAGATGGGTTCTTGAATTTTAGCAGGTATCAGAATCCCCTGGGGAGCTGGTGAAATCAGGTTATGGGGCTGCATTTGCAGAATGTCTGACTTAAAAAGTTGTCTGAGAAAAAGTTAGGACTGAGAATTCGTATGTTAAGTAGGTTCCTAGAAAATGCTGTTGCTCTAACTTGAGGAAGGCTCATTGATGGCTACTGAAATCTACCACCAAAAGTTAAGTTTAAAATAATATTATTATTTAACAGTAACTATGTTAAATAATATTATTTAACATAGTAACTATGTTGAATGTACACTGATACACTTAAGTTACTTTACAAGTTAAATTTTTGATGTATTCACTTTTATGTATGAGTGTTTTGCGTGCATGTTTGGTTTTACTGAGTTTTTCATTTGTTTGCCTTTGTCTTGTTTCTGTTGTTGTTTGTTTGTTTTGATAGGGTTTCCATAGTCCCAGCCAGCCTAGAAGTCACTATGTGGACTAGGCTGACCTCCGTGTCCTGAGTGCTGGTATTAAAAGTGCGCACACCACCCACCACACCTGGATTGCCTGCATCTTTGTAAGTGTACCATGTGCATTCAATGCCTGTGGGAAACAGAAGAGGTTATTAGATCCCCTGGAACTAGAGTTACAGACACTTAGCCACCAAATGGGTGCTGGGAAACAAACCTGGGTCCTCTGCAAAACCAGCCAGTGTTCTTCACAGCTGCAACATCTCTCCATCTTGTTGTTAACACTCAAGGTTGACAATTTTATTGTTGCCTTTGGGAGTATTATAAAAGTGTTTTTTCTTATTAAATTAGTTCTTTGACAGTTTCATACATGGAGAAATGCATTCTAGTTACCATCACCCTCCTTTTAGTCTTCTATCTCCAGCTAAGCCTACTCCCTACCTGTTTCTTTCTCAGATTAGCGACTTTATGTTTTGCTTTGTGACCCATTTGACTTAACCAGGGCGATCTGTGTGACCATTGAAGTCTGGGTGGGTCACCAATGGGTACACAATTTAAGGCTTGTATATCTGAAACTATCAATAGTCAGTAATGAGGGTTGGGGCATCCTAAGTCCCTTCTCCATGCCCAGATATTGATGGGTAAATACTTTTTTCAGACACAAGGCAGGCATCCTCAGTTGTTGGAAGTCCACATTACAATAACTCATAGATTACTCAGAAAATGGCATTTTTCACCTCTTCTCTCTATCTTCTCTTACATATTTTCTGCTTATTTCACAATGTTCACTGAGCTTTAGAGAGGAACTTACAAATGTCTTATTTAAGCTGAGCACTGCTGTCACATATTCTCATCACACTGTGTGTGTAAAAATGAGTCTCTTCATTCCTTACAGTTTACTGTTAAGGCCGAAAATGAGCACTGCTATGGATATATATATATATATATATATATATATTCAACACTAGTCAATATAGCTAAGTAATAGAATTAAGTACCCCTTAGGCTTATGAATTTCCCTGCCATGGGTTTATTGAGCACATTTCATACAACATTCATACAGCATTTCTTAATCAAATTTAGACTCATTCTCCCATCCATGCCCACCCCTCATGCCCCCTGCCCCAATGCCAGAGCTCATGGATTCTGTCATACATGTTAAGTCCTGCCTTGCATCTTTTTCTCAGTCATTTATAACCTTTTCTATGCAGAAGTTTACTGTTTTGGTCAGTTCCTTGAATAGGCTTCTCTCTCTTTTTTTGTTCTCTTTAATTTTTTTTTTTTTTTTAATTTCGGTATGTGTATCAATGTACTGTCTGCATGCAGGTCTGTGCACCCGTGTCGTGCAATGCCGCGGAGTTCAGAAGAGGGTCTCGGATTCCCCTGGAACTGGAGTTCTCCTGGAACTGGAGTTTCAGACGGCTCTTGGCCGCCATGTGGGTGCTGGGGATTGAACCCGGGTCCTCTGCAAGAGCGGTCGGCTCTCTTAACCGCTAGGCCATCGCTCCAGCCCCGTTCTCTTTAATTTTATATTATTCCAAAACAGGCATATATACACTCGGCACATAAATCAAAATTACACAGTCTGAAAATAAACTCTAGGTTAACTGCAAAAAACATTTAGGGATTCACATTTTAACAGTAAAGATGCATGCAGGTAAAAAGAAGTATAGCTTTACATTCTTTTTTTTTTTCAAATATGAATACCTATTTTTCCACCCATATATGGTAATTACAATGTGTGAATACAAGTTTTAGGCCAATTCTAGAGCCCATTAAAAGATTCACATTATAATAGTACAGTTGCATTCAGATAAAATGAAGTATAATAACAGGGGCTGGAGAGATGTCCTAGCGGTTAAGAGCACCGACTGCTCTTGCAGAGGACCCAGGTTCGATCCCCAGCACCCACACAGTGGCTGAGAACCGTCTTTAACTCCAGTTCCAGGGGAATCCAACATGCTCTTCTGACCTCCACGGCATTGCACTGCACGGGTGCACAAACCTACATGAAGACAGTACCTTCATACACATACAAAAATAAATTTAAAAAAAGAAATATAATAATAAAGTTGCTCAGTTTGCCTACCAACTGGGGATTTGGTGTCAGCATCCACAAATGAGGGAAACTATTCACCTTTTTTTCTGGGACTGTGTTACTTCACTTAGCATAATGGCTTCCAGTTCCATCCATTTACCTGCAAAGTTCATGATGTCATTTTTCTTTACTGCTGCATAGAACTCCATTGTGTAGATGTACCACATTTTTGTTATCCAGTCATCAGTTGAGGGGCATTTGGGTTGGTTCCAGGTCTTTGCTATTGTGAAGAGAGCTGCAATAAACATAGCTGTACATGTATCTTTGCAGTAGGATGCGTCTTGTGGGTACATATACCCAGGAGTGGTATGGCTGGGTCAGGTGGTAGGCTCATTTTGAGTCTTTTAAGGGTTCTCCACACTGCTTTCTACAGTGGTTATAACAGTTGACATTCCCATCAGCAGTGGATGAGTGATCCCCTTTCCCCACAACCTCTCCAGCATTTGGTGTCTTTTGTTTTCTTGATCCTGGCTAGTCTTATTGGAATGAGATGATACCTTAGTGTGATTTTAATTTGCATTCCCTTAATTATTAATGATTTTTAACACTTTTTAAGATGTTTCTCAGCCATCTTTACTTCCTTACTGGTGAAGTCTCTGATCTGCTCTTTACTCCATTTTTTGAGTAGGTCATTGTTTTCTTCTTTTTTTTTTTTTTTTTCTTTTTTTTTAAGTAGTTTCTATATTCTGGATGTTAATGCTCTGTCAGATATATCAGTGGTGAAGGTTTCCTCCCATTCTGGGTTTTCTCTTCACTTCCTTGATTGTTTCTTTAGCTGTTCAAAAGCATTTGAGTTTGATGAGGTTCCACTGGTCAGCTGTTGTCCTTATTTCCTGTGCAGCTGCTGTTTGATTTAGAAAGTCTTTTCCTACGTCTATGTATTGTAGGTTGCCTCCAACTTTTTCTTCTATCACCTTCAGGGTTTCAGGTTTCAGGTTGAAATCTTTGATCCACTTGGAGTTTATTTTTGTACAGGGTGAGAGGTAGGGGCTTAATTTTGTTTTTCTACAAATGGTAATCCAGTTTTGCCAACACCATTTGATACCAATACCATCTGAAGATGCTATCTTTCCTACATTGAGCATTTTTGGCTCCTTTGTCAAATATGAAGTGGCTGAAGTTATATGAGCTCAAGTTTTGTTCCATTGGTCAATGGTTCGGGTTTTTTTTTTTTTTTTTTTTTTTTTTTGTCAGTACCAGGTTGTCTTTATGACTATAGCCCTGTAATATAGCTTGAAGTCTGGTAAAGTAATCCTCCCCATATTGCACTTTTCACTCAGGGTTGCTTTAGCTATTCGGGGTCTTTTGTTTTTCCATATGAATTTAAGCATTTTTTCCAAGTCTCTGAAAAAGCTTATGGGGATTTTGATTGGGATTGCATTGAATCTGTATATTAATTTGGGTAGAATGGACATTTTTACTATATTAATTTTTCCAATCCATGATCATGGGAGGTCTTTCCATCTTTTGATGTTATTTCCAAGCTCTTTCAGGGTTTTAAAATTTTTGTTGTAGAGGTCTTTGGTGTCTTTGGTTAGATTTATTCCCAGGTATTTTATTTATTTTTTTTTTGAGGTTATTGTGATTGGGAAGGTCTCCTTATATTCCTTTCAGTTGCTTATTGTTGGTTAAAGAAATGCTACATATTTTTCTAGGTTTATTTTGTATCCTGCCACTGTACTGAAACTTTTCATCATTTCTAGGAGTTTTCTGGTGGAGTTTTTAGCATCCGTTATGTAAACTATCATATCATCTACAAAAAGAAATAATTTTACTTCCTCTTTTCCAATTAGTACTTGTGCTGGATAGCTTTAGTGTCAACTTGACACACCTGGGTTGAGGGAGCCTCAGTTGGGGAATTGGCTCCATTGGACTGCCTGTGACCACGTCTGTGGAGTATTGTCTTGATTGTTGGGCAATGTGGGAGGGCCCAGCTCACTCTGGGTGGTGCCACCTCTGGGCAGGTTGGAAGCATTCCCCTTAAAGTTAGGAACAGCCTTTCCCTCTTCCTGCCTTTAAGGGGAATGCTTCCAACTTTTCTCCATTTAGGATGATGTTGGCTGTGGGTTTCTTGTATATGGATTTGATTACATCGAGGAAGGATCCTGCCAGTCCAATTCCCTCTAGGACTTTAAACATGAAGAGATGCTGGATTTTGTCGAAAGCTTTTTTTGCATCGATTGAGATGATCATGTGGTTTTGGTCTTTCAGTCCATTTATTTGTTTTATGACATTTATTGATTTACCTGTGTTGAACCATCCCTGCATCTCTGGTATGAATCCAGCTTGGTCATGATGGATGATCTTTCTGATATGTGTCTGTATGAAATTTGCAAGTATTTTGTTGAGAATTTTTGCATATGTGTTCGTTAATAGTATGGGTCTATAGTTTTCTTTCTTGTTTGTGTCTTTGCCTGGTTTTGGTATTAGAATGATGCTGGCTTCATAGAAAGAATTTGGGATATTTCCCTCTGTATCCTTCTGAAAAGTTTGAGTAGTAATGGTTGTAAGACCTCTATAAATGTTTTATAGAATTCTGCTGAGAAACCATCTTGGCCTGGGGTTTTTTTAATTGGGAGGCTTTTTATTACATCTTCAATTTCCTCAAGTACTATGGGTCTGTTTAAACTGTCAATCTCTTCTTGGTTAAGCTTTGTTAGTTACCAGGATTTCAAATGTTCATCAATTTCTTTTAGGTTTTCAAATTTAGTAGAGTATAGATTTTTGAAGCATTCTTGCATGATTGTCTGGATATTTCCATTATCTGTTGTGATGTTTCCCCTTTCATCACGAATGCTATTGATTTGGAGTTGTTCTTTCCTTCTTTTTTTGGTTAACTGAACTAGAGGTCTGTCTACTTTGTTTATGTTTTCAAAGAACCAGCTTTTGGATTCATTGAAATTTTATATTGTTTTCTTTGTTTCTATTTCATTTGTTTCTGCTCTGATTTTTGTTATTTCTTCCTGTATATTGGGTTTAGGATTCATTTGTTGTTGTTTCTCAAGTGTTTTTAGCTGCAGTGTTAGATCATTTATTTGTTCTCTTTCTGTTTTTTTTTTTAAATGTGGGAACTTAGGGCTATAAATTTCCCTCTTAGGACTAATTTTAATGTATCCCACAGGTTTTGTTGTGTTGTATTGTCATGTTTGTTTAGAACCAGGAATGCTTTTATTTCATTCTTTATTTCTTCCCTGACCCATTCATTATTCAGTATTGTGTTGTTTAGTCTCCATGTATTCTTATAGTTAGTAGAGCTTTTCCTGGTGTTAATATTGAGCTTTATTGCACTGTGGTCTGATAGAATGCATGAAATAATTTCAATCCTTTTGTATTTGTTGACATTTCTTTTGGGTCCCAGTATGTGGTCAATTTTGGAGAATGTTCCATGGGGCGCTGAGTAGAAAGTATATTCTCTGGTGTTTGGGTGGAATATTCTGTAGATATCTGTGAGGTCCATTTGGTGTATTGTTTTATTCTGTTCTGATGTCTCTCTGTTTATTTTTGTCCAGTTGACCTATCCAAGGGACTCAGTGGAGTATTGCAGTCCCCCACTATTAGCATGCTGGGATTAATCTGTGTCTTGAGGTCCTGAAGGATTGCGTTTATAAAGTTCATTGCACCACAGTTTGGAGCATAAACATTTAAGATTGTGAAATCTTCCTGGTTAATTGTTCCATTGATAAGGATATAATGGCCCTCTCTCTCTTTTCTGATTAATTTTACTCTGAGGTCTATTTTGTCTGATATTAGAATAGCAACTCCTGGTTGCTTTTTGGTACCATTTGCTTGGAATATTTTTTTCCATCCTTTCAGTCTAAGGTGGTGTCTGTTCTTGAGTGCGAGATGGGTTTCTTGTAGGCAGCATATAGACGGATTCTGTTTCATAATCCATTCTCCCAGTTTATGTCTTTCGATTGGGGAGTTTAGACTATTAATATTTGAGGTTATTATTGAGAGATATGTGTTGCTTCCTTTCAACTTATTTTTTCTTTGCTTTCCTGGTCTAGGTATTTATTTACTCTGTTATGCTTTTGGTAATTTCTCTCTTGGGTTGCTAGTGGATAGTTGCTCCTTTCCTCTGTTCTTTGAATTGCTTTGAGTATTTTCTGAAGTGTTGGGGTTTTTTGACATCTGTTTTTTCATTTTGTTTATGACATGAAAGATTTTTCTTTCTCCTTCAACTATGATTGATATTTTTGCTGGCTATAGTAACCCATGGGTTTTTGAGATAGCTTACAGTACTAGATTTGGATTTCCTCCTGTGGAGAAAGCCTCAGATCCAGTCATAGAGCAGTTGGTTATACCCACAACAGTCATGCCACTCTTGCATGTGTGGGCACATCTTGACTGACAGGTTGTGCTGTAGTTCATACATTTCACAGCTGCCTGAGACTGTTTTGATGCCTTTTCTCCATCAGGCTGCATAGCACCTTCTGGCACTGTGGAAGCTGGCAGGGAAGAAAATTCCAGCTCAGTTCTCACCAAATGTGTTTCTTGATAGTTCCGTTCATGATAAATGGTGTTTACATTAAGTGTAAATCAAACATTATTTTCTATGTCTATAAATCAAGCAGATCTTGTATCTCTATTCTGTTATAGAATAAGCAGTTACATCTAGATATACTTCAAATATGAGGAACTGGTTGAGGTTTTGCCTGTCCATTTTATGGTGATTAGTATTTTTGCCTCAGCCCAATTTGTTATGGGTCAGTGTAAGGAACATTTCAGTAATATATTTAAAATATATTAAAAACTATTTTATATAACATATAGGAGAAACATTAAAGAATAATTAGGATTGCAATAATACTAAATCAAAAAGTGCTTAACTATGTTTGGGGAAAGAGCAGTTTGCAAATGTCCTACTTCTCTAAAATCTAATAAGAATGCAAACAAAAGTAAAGGTCAAGAAAGTGAACAAATCTATCAGTAAGGCTTTCCTGGCTCACGTAATTTTTTTATACTTAGCTTGTGAATGTCAATTATATCAAGCAAGTCCTGTTGATAATGTCAGCTATCAGTCATGTCTAAGTAGTGATGTTCGAGATTTGTCAGCAGGTAATGAATCAGTTGCGTGATGAAGGAAATAATGAAGGCATGGAAGCCTCAGTGAAGGTTTCTTTATCTCTGGTAAATTTTTCCCACATAGGAAATTAAGAAAATAAAAGAAATGCCTCATTAAAATTAGTTCACTTGACTTCACTTTTAGTAAATTCTAGCCTACAACATTGATTTTTTTTTTTTAGGCTGACATTCCTTATTTCCATGTGTTTAGAGCTGACCACTTAGAATTGGAGTATTGTCTCTGAAGGGGGAAAAACTGTTTCTCCTTCAGCAGCCACTTATTTCCTGCAGCTCTTCATCTAGGGTTGTGGGCTTGTGACATTTTTCCCCATCCATGTGGCATGTTGATTGATGTGGTATTTGCAGGTCTTATGCAGGCAACTGTATTGTCAAGAGCTCCTGGCTCCAATATCCTTGTCCTGTCCAGAAGACAAGAAGCAGTCATCCTGGTCCTCTGGCTCCTACAATCTTTCTTTCCCCTACTCCATGATGTTCCTTGAGCCTTGGGTGTTATTAGGGGTTGAGTTACAGATGTTATATTTGGATCGTGGTACCCTATAGTCATTTATTCTCTGAATTTTGACCATTCGCCTCTGCCTACTGCATAAAGAAGCTTTTGTGATGAGGGGCGAAAGTTGTACTTTTCGAGTGTTGTATTAGTCACTTTTCTGTTGCTGTGATAAAACCGCTATGACCAAGGGAAATTATAAAAGGAAGAGTTTATTTGAGCTTGTGATTGACAGTTCCAGGTAATTAGAGTCCATTGTGGCAGGGAAGCATGGTGGCAGGGGCTGGAGCAGAAAGCTGAGATTCACATCTTCCAGTGAGCACAGGAAGCAGAGAGACAGAGAGAGACCAACTGGAGACTGGCAAGGTTTGTTGAACTCTCTAAGCCCAACCCCAGTGGTGTACTTCCTCTAGCATGGCCACACCTTATAAGACTTCTGAAAACAGTGCCACCAATTGGGGACAAAGTGTCTGAATAGTTGAAGCCTATGGGGGACATTCAAACCACCACATTCCACTCCCTGGCCCCCATAGGCTCATGAACATATAGAATGCAAAATGCATTTGGTTCAACCTTAAAGGTCCCCATAGTCTTTGCCAGTCTCAGTTCTATTCAAAAGTCTATAGTTCAGGCTCTCCTCTGAGATCCAGGCCAATCTCTTAACTGTAAGGTCCTGTAAAATCGAAAGACAAATTACACACTCCCAATGTACAGTGGAACCAAATACACATTCCCATTCCAAAAGGGAGGAATAAAGACATAGTGAGGAAATACTGGACCAAAATAAGACCAAAAACCAGCAGGGCAAACACCAAGTCCAGTAGCTTCCATGTGTGACTTCTGGGACTTTACTTCCAAAGGGCTTAGATGGCTCAGCTCTTCCAGCTTTGTGTGCAACATACATTTATTTCTTAGGCTGGTACCACTCCCTGTATGCAGCTCTCCTTGGCAAATATCTCACAGCTCTGGCATCTCGAATGTCTCCTTGGGGTCTCCACTGACAAACAGGCTTCACCTCCAGAGTTTCATGTAATGAGGTATCAGGGCCTTCTTTATGCAGGGACAGCCCTGCTGCACTCTGCCTGGCCTACGTGGCTCTCTGGAACTTCGGAGGAATAACTGATGACCCCTTCACTCTTGCACCCTTTATATCTCTAAAGCCAGCACCAAATGAATGAAACTGCCGAGTTTGGCTACAAGTTTGGAATGGACCCTGGCCTCCTTCAACCACACTCACAGCTTTTCTCTGCCCTAGACTTGTTGGAGTAGAAAACTGATTAAGTATTTTCCTTTCAAAAGTTGGAGGCTTAGCTGGGATGGTCTTGCCCTGAAGGTACTCTTCCCATCGTTTTCTTGTAAGTCTAGAGCCCTCTCCTTAATCACTTTAATCTTACTCTTTCCATTGTTTATTTGTAAAGCTCTAGGCCTCCACTTAATCTCTTTAGTCTCCTTATCAAAGGGATCCTCTCCTTCATCTTATGCCTTGGCTTCAACATTAATCTCCCAAGTGCACTTTTCCAATCCAAACTGTACATTCTGCATTTCTTTCTGCCACATTTGCTCTTTTTCACTGTAGATCTGTGTAATATTCACTATTAATAGCCACACAACCATTTCTACATTAGACTGTCTTGAAATACCCTCCACCAAAGAAATTAGTCTATTGCTTTTCAACTTAGCCTCAGGCAAGCATTTGGGCTGTGGGCAAATTCCAGCCAGATTCTTTGCCAAAATATCCCAGTTGCTGCTTAAGTCCTTATTTTCCTTGGTAACTACATTTTTCTCAGCACTGCTTTCTTCCACGTTTCTACTAGAATGACCCATTAAGCTCTCCTTACAGCAGTCAACAGCTTTTCTAGCCCAAAGTTCCAAAGTCTTCCACATTTCTCCAAACATTCACATGGTCAGGTTCTTCACAGCCAACAGCTCACTCTCTGGTTGCTGTGATAAAACTACCATGAGCAGAGGAACTTATAAAAGGAAGAATATATTTGAGCTTATGATTGACCATTCCAGGGAATTAGAATCCATTGTGGCAGGAAGACATGGTGGCATGAGCTAGAGAAGAAAGCTGAGGTTCACAACATTGATTTTTAATGTTGAATTTTGAAAAATTAATGTAACTGATCAATGACTTACCATTTCCCAACATAATTGATTTACTAAACACAACACTTAGAAAAGACCCAGAGTCCCTAGCCTGTATTGCACAGAGGCTGCTGGCCCATGCCAGAGAGCTGAGCTGAGCTGGGGCGCAGGGTACCATCACACAGGCTAAGCAAACAATGTCCCCCCTCGCCAACTGGAACTCTGGAGGAAGGGAGGTTCCACTAAGCCTTACAACCAACCTAGAAGAACTGGCTGGCAGCAGAGGATGTACAGTGCTCAGAAGGTGTCACCTGGGCTGTTACCCACCCAGTTCTTCAGGAACAGAAAGGGGAGAGTGAACTATACCTTCCAATATATAACCAAAATTGAAAGCCCGAAACCTAAACAAGTCAATACTCCATAAATAAGGAGACTACAATGAAAGCACCTGAAGGAATCAAGGAAAGAAATCCTTGAACAAGGTGAAGAGGCATTAGAGATTCGCATCAGAATACAGGCAAAAGGTAAGTGGCATGCCAAGAGCACAAGGAAAGAA
This sequence comes from Rhizomys pruinosus, assembly GCA_009823505.1. NCBI lineage: Eukaryota > Metazoa > Chordata > Mammalia > Rodentia > Spalacidae > Rhizomys > Rhizomys pruinosus. Next base: position 2,806,551 of record VZQC01003312.1, read on the forward strand.
CAATATGGGAAAAGCCCAGAATAACCCCACACCAAACTCTACAGAGCCTGTGGAGGACTCCTACAATGGGATCTCCATAGAGATAGGCCAGGACACAGATCATTGAATAACAATCACAGATATATTCAAAGAAATCATAGAACTAAGGGGAGAGAACAAAAAACTCAGAAAGGACCTAGAGGGAAACAATGACAAACTCTGGAAGGAAGTGGAAACACTGAAAAAAATCCCATGCTGAAATGAAAAACTCCGCCCCCCCCCCCCTCCGTTTCTCCCACACACCTCCCCTCGCCTTTTTTTCCTACCTTCCCACGCCCCTCCTAGCCGACCCTGCTGCACCCCGAGTCAGGACACGCTGCTCCCCAGCCAGGACGCGCTGCACCCCAGCCAGGACGTGCTGCACCCCAGTCAGGACACGCACACGCTGCTCCCCAGCCAGGACACGCTGCTCCCCAGCCAGGACACGCTGCACCCCAGCCAGGACGCGCTGCACCCCAGCCAGGACACGCTGCACCCCAGCCAGGACACGCACATGCTTGCGACACCCCAAACCAGGGACTCCCAGAGAAAGCGAATTCTTCTGGCCTTGCTGCTTTTCACCTTTTGTTCAGTCCCCTAACCCCCCAGCCCATGGGATCATGACATTCTGACATTCGGAGTGGGTCTTCTTCCTCAGTTACTCTCTGGAAATGGTCTCACAGATACACCCAGAGCTGTGTCCCCTAGCTGATTCCAAATCAAGCCACCAGGTGGAACAAGATTAAACATCACACCACATGTCTTCCTGTGTCCTTGTCTTCACAGCTCCATACTTAAGCGTGGTATGGCTGAGGCCAGCTGGGGTCTCTGCTGGCAGTAGGTCTGTGCTGGCAAGCATGGCTGAGCAGAGCTGATGTAGCCCCTGCCCTGGCAGAAGCAAGGAGGGCTGGGCTAGAAGGGGAGTAGTTGCCAGACAGGGGGTTCCTCTGTGTCCCCCAGAACCAGCTCCTTCTGTTAAGGCTGAAGGCTAGAGTACATGGTCACGTCCAGAGTGCATGGTCACGTCCAGAGTGCATGGTCACATCCAGAGTGCATGGTCACGTCCAGAGTGCATGGTCACGTCCAGAGTAGACAGACAGTCCTGCTACTTCTTGCCAGTTCTGTTTAGAAAGTAAGTTCATTATGAAATGAATCATATTTTAGGATCACAGTAGATTCTATTTCCTTATGATTCTTGCTCTCATTTCAGGATGAATTGCAAGTTGACCATTCTATAAAGGCCTGCTGGGGGTCCAGAGGCATGTTTTTCATAGTTCAGAACATGGCCTTAGGGAATTGGGGGTCTGTGTAACTGCTGAGTAAGATTTCCTTGGAAAATTTTCAAAGCACATTCGTTCATAGGTAGAGGAAGCGGTGTTTAAGGAGATTTTCCCAAACACCTTAGCCCTTACTGATTGATGGGTTCGATGATTGAAAAGCCCGTAGAGGAGCTGGGTTGAACTCCTGATTAACCTTTAGGTTTTTCTACCTCTAAGGAGACTGAAGGCACAGGCAGCCAAAGAGGCGTAACAGGCCCTGAGCGAGTGGCCCACTGCCCTCTGCCTGCCTTGGCTGTAGTTGTGTTTCTAGCACCCTTCCTGCCGCACCTGTGTGTGCGGGGCCTCTATACTTGGAGACTTCCCATCCAGTAAGCTGCGTGGTAGGAAGAAGGCTGCGCGGCCTCCAGCTCTGTGGACAGTTCTGGGGCTGCATCTGGAATCACTGCCTTTCCCTGGCTCTCTCCACAGTGGCTCTCTCCATTCAGGAAGCCCCTCTGCTCACTGTTCCAAAGGCACTGGGTCTCTGGACACCTCCAAAGTCTACATCATGCCTCATGGAGGGGGTCAGCAGGTACCTGGTGCGATGGCAAAGCCCTACCACAGACAAGGGGCAGCAAACAAATATGTCATCGGCTGGAAAAAGTCAGAAGGCAGCCCGTCCCCCGAGGAGCCTGAAGTGACCGAATGTCCTCAGTAAGTGGTGCTCCCATTGTGACGGCAGCCTCATGTGCTTTCAGTATTGACCAGGCAACTCTGTTTCCTTCCTCCCAGAGGAAACACAGCTTCTTTAAAAAAGGGCAGCCTAAGCTGGGCATGGTGGTGCACAACCTTTAAGCCCAGCACTTTTGGGAAGCAGAGGCAGAGATCTCTGGGGGGCTACAGGAAGACCCTGTCGAAAAAAGCCAAAAAGGGGCGGAGGGGAAAGCCTAGAGATTTCCCGTCTCTTAAACTTCCGTGTGTGTGTGTGGCATACACATGTTACACGGCATGTAAAGCCAGGGAAGACATTCCTTCAGATGATGCTCCTCGGTACTGTCTACACTACTTTGCGACCAGGCCTCTCTTGTGCCTGGAACTCACTGTGCAGTCTAGCCTGGCTGGGCTAGACCTCTGCAAGCCCAGAGGTCCTCCTGGCCCATCCCCCCTGTTGGGCCTGCACTCCATGTTCACCTTTTTCCCTGGGTGCTGCGGATTGAACTCAGCCCCTTGTACTTGCGAGACAAGTACTTTACCCACCCTAGGCCATCTCTCTTTCCTAGCCTCTATTAATGTTGACATCTTTAAATGTTGACATCTCTGTTTCTCTCTTAAGTCTTCACTTAATTTTTTATTAGGTGGGGGGGGTGGTGGGTGTGTGTGCCCATCAGACACACGTTAGAAGGTCAAGGACAACTCTGTGGAGTTGGCTTTTTCTGTCCACTTTTACCTGGGTTCCAGGCATTGAACTCAAGTCATCGGGCTTTGCTGGTAAGAATTTACCTGCTGAGCCATCTTGCAGCACCAGCATCTGCAGTCTTCGCTCCTATATCCAGAAAGCTTTCTGCAGTGGAGTCATGGGAACAGCTGGTGGTAGTGCGGACATAGGCTGTGTCGTGTGGCAAGATCAAGAACAGTGCAAATTCCAGTCAGGGAGCATAAAAGCAAAAGCATCCACCACATTTTTTTGTAGGACCGTTGATTTCCAATTCCAGGATGAGAATCGAGGGGTAGAGAAATAGGGGTGCTTTGTGTGTGTGTGAAAAGGGGAAATACCAGCCACCCAGTTCATAGCATGAGTGGTGGCTATGACGACAGTTCTGTGAGAAGCACGTAAAGAAATCCAGTTTGAAGGCTGCTCTTGGCCTGCCTATATCCAGACAGGCCTAAGAACCCTGTGTCTTGACATAGAGAGTCATGTGCCTTGCTTTCTTGTGATGGTTGTTGGTGGGGGGTGGTGTGTGTGTCTGGATCTGCACAACTTACGGGAGGGAGAGTGCGTGACTCTTAGCTTTGGTTTGTGAGCTGGTACTACATTCCACTAAAGTGATCCTGACTTAACACAGTTACCACACTATTACTTATGGGAGAGTGCAGTGACTCTTAGCTTTGGTTTGTGAGCTGGTACTACATTCCACTAAAGTGATCCTGACTTAACACAGTTACCACACTATTACTTATGGGAGAGTGTGTGACTCTTAGCTTTGGTTTGTGAGCTGGTACTACATTCCACTAAAGTGATCCTGACTTAACACAGTTACCACACTATTACTTATGGGAGAGTGCGTGACTCTTAGCTTTGGTTTGTGAGCTGGTACTACATTCCACTAAAGTGATCCTGTCTTAACACAGTTACCATACTATTACTTATGGGAGTGTGCGTGACTCTTAGCTTTGGTTTGTGAGCTGGTACTACATTCCACTAAAGTGATCCTGTCTTAACACAGTTACCACACTATTACTTATGGGAGAGTGCAGTGACTCTTAGCTTTGGTTTGTGAGCTGGTACTACATTCCACTAAAGTGATCCTGTCTTAACACAGTTACCACACTATTACTTATGGGAGAGTGTGTGACTCTTAGCTTTGGTTTGTGAGCTGGTACTACATTCCACTAAAGTGATCCTGTCTTAACACAGTTACCACACTATTACTTATGGGAGAGTGTGTGACTCTTAGCTTTGGTTTGTGAGCTGGTACTACATTCCACTAAAGTGATCCTGACTTAACACAGTTACCACACTATTACTTATGGGAGAGTGTGTGACTCTTAGCTTTGGTTTGTGAGCTGGTACTACATTCCACTAAAGTGATCCTGACTTAACACAGTTACCACACTATTACTTATGGGAGAGTGTGTGACTCTTAGCTTTGGTTTGTGAGCTGGTACTACATTCCACTAAAGTGATCCTGTCTTAACACAGTTACCACACTATTACTTATGGGAGAGTGTGTGACTCTTAGCTTTGGTTTGTGAACTGGTACTACATTCCACTAAAGTGACCCTTTCTTAACACAGTTCCCACCACTCATTTACTTTCTAGATAATAAACTTTTAGTGGGCCTGGAGAGGATGGCTCAGTGGTTAAGACCCACTGGCTGCTCTTGCAGAGGGACCATCGGTTTCAGTTCCCAGCACCTCGTATGGCAGCCTAATAACAAACACCTTTAACTCCAGTTCCAGTGGGAATCTAATGCCTCCTTATGATCTCTGGGAATTGCATGGCATGGGCGCACTTACATACATTTGGGCAATACACTCATACACTATAAAATAAAAATAAAATATTTCAATAGACATTTTTTTTTCTGGTCTTTTCGAGACAGGGGTTTCTCCTGTAGCCCCAACTGTCCTGGGAACTCACTCTATAGACCAGGGCTGGCCTTAAAACTCACAAAGACCGCCTGCCTCTGCCTCCCAAGTCTAGGATAAATGTGTTTTAAGCTGGGCATGGTGGCGCACATCTTTACATCCTAGCACTTTGGAGGCAGAGGCAGGGGATTTTGTGGTTTAAGGGCCCGCCTGGTCTACCGATGAGTTCCAGGATAGCTGGGGCTACAGGAGGGACCCTGTCTCGAAAAGACCCACCCAAAAATAGACATTTAGTACTTCAGTTGCATGTAGAATCTTCAAGTCATGTCAGTTTATTGCAATCAAGATGTTTGAGAAAAAATTTCCACTGCAGCTTTTTACTCTAAACACCAATGTCAGAATACCATGGGTATTCCCCTTCATACACTTCATAGACGTTCATCCCAAGCCTTCTGTCAGCTCTAGAAAGTACTATTAGAACCCTTGCAGGCACAGCACAGGCTCTGTGCATATTCCATCCATGTGCCCCCCTCCACACACACACACACACAACAAACACGCAATGATGTCTGCACAAAGGAGCAGGAGTGTGGGGAGTAGGGGGTGGTTGTCCCTGGGAAAACAACTACACACACACACCAGCTGGGACTCAGCATGTCCCTGTTGTAGCCCCTTCCCTCAGGACTCTGGCTGCCCCACATTTGATGGGAAGGGCATTCTTCCATGTGTGTGCTAGGTATGTGTTGCCACAAAAGGGCCTTTTCTAGTCCTTCCAACTTGTGCTTGCTTCTGTGAGGATTGGAAACCAGAAACAGAAAACGTCAGTGGGGACCCAACGCCAGGGTCAACCACCTGTCTACTCACAGGGATGGGAGGGTGTTGAAAACAAGTCCAGCAGGTTCCAAGCAAGATGCATAGGACTGACTGCAGGGCTGGGCTTGACGTCAACTCGGTACTTCCTCCTGGCTCTCTCTGGAAGACCTTCCCAGGAACCACCAGGCATCCCTGCCGTGAGCACCACTGTGAATTAAGCACCAGTAGTTACCCATTGTGCACACAAAAACTTCAGTTTCCATTCTTTGGGAGAAGATCATAGCTCTGAAATCACCAGTAGCTTGGCGATGATTTGCTCAGGGATTAAAGTACTTGCCGAACAAGCCCACAGACCCCCTCCCCCCCCGCCGCCCCAGTCGTCTATCCCCAACCCTGTGTACAGAGCAGGAGAAGGATTGCCGAAACGGAAAAACAGTGCTGCCATGCCCTGTACCGCCAGCCTGGTGAGAGCGGGTTGAAAGGGAGAAGGAGGGATAGAGAGGGAGAGAAAAGAAAGGAGAGGAAGCTGGAAAGGAGAGAAAAAAGAAGAGAAAGGGAAGGAGAGAGGGAGAAGAGGAAGAGAAAGGGGGGGGGGCGCAGACGCGATGGGGGGGGTGGAGGCTGGGGGAGGGGCGGTTGGGGGGGGTAGGGAGTCGGTGTCTGGGGGGGGGGTGGGGTCTGGGGGGGGGGGGGTGGCGGGTTGGGTGGGGGGGGGGACGGGGGAGAGCCCGGATGCGGTTGGATAAGACACATGTTGTAACGAAAAATAAAACGAAAGCCGCCAAATTGGCCGAAAATAACCCACACAAACAACAAAAAAAATAAAAGTACAAAAAAAAAAAATAAAAATTAAGAAAAAAAAAAAAATAGCCCAAGATAAAATATGAGAAGAAAAGGGAAAAGTAGCTTTAAAAAAAAAAAAAAAAAAAAAAAAAAAAAAAAAAAAAAAAAAAAAAAAGGTAAAAAGAAAAAAAAAAAGGAACAAAAAGAAAAAAAAGAAAAGCAAACAACAGGCGACAAGACAAAAAGAACAAAAAAAAATTGTGTACAGCGCGATGACCCTGCGACTGAGCGCGTGTCTAACTTCCTTCTTTCTTTTTCTTTTCTTTTTTTATAAACCCCAATTCCCCCTATCCTTTCACTCCACACATTTTCACACCATTTCTTTAATCCCTCTTCCTTATACCACCTCTATTCTTTTTTCCACATTTCCACTCAAACCCTTTACATTCATTTACTCATCCCCTTAACCCATTTTCGCCCTCATCTTTTATCATTCCTTATTTACCCCCATTCCTTCTTCTCTCTCCCCTTATCCCCCCCCTTTCCACCCTCCCCATCCTTTTCTTAATTTCTTCCTTTCCCATAAATATTCTTCCCACCTTTTCTCAAACTTTTGTCCCCTTTCATTTTACCCACCTTCCCTTCCCCTTTTTCTTCCCCTTCCCCTTCCTTTCCCCAACCAAAAAAACATACAACAAACCCCCTTTTACTATATCCCTCCATTCAACTTTCATAGATACTTTTCATTACCACCCTTTTCACAATCTATTACACCTACCCTTTTTCTCTTCTTCCCTTCTCCCTCTTTTTTTTTCCTCAGGTATTTTATTATTAAAATTTACTTTATGTGCATGAATGTTTTTTTTTTTTCCCACTTCCATTTCTATTACCTTCTTCTTTTTCCATCTCTTTTCCCCCCCTTTAATTCCCCATTTTTCTACCCCACACATCCACCCATCCATTTTTCTTTGTACTTTCCCATTTCTTCTACCCTCTCCTTTTCCTTTTTTCACCTATACTACCATCTCCTTTTCCCCCATTTCCACTTATAACTTCAACCCACTTCCACTCCCTATTTTCCCCATTCAATTAACTCTTCACCACCCACACACCACACCCAAACCTACACTCCTTATCCTCACAAAACCTAACTCCCCTCAACCACCCATCTTCCCCAAACACTATTCCCCAATCAACCTTCAATTTCAATCCCACCATTATATTTTTTTCCCCCCTTTCTTATCCCACTTACCCAATTTAATTACTTTCTTTACCCCCCCCCACCTCCCATACAAACTTACCACACCTTCAAATCATTTTCCTTTCTCCTAACCNAAAAAAAAAAAAAAAAAAAAAAAAAAAAAAAAAAAAAAAAAAAAAAAAAAAAAAAAAAAAAAAAGGAAGTAGAATTACTAAAGAAAACACAGGATGAAATGAAAAAGGAACTAGAACACTCATCCAATCAAAAGGAAACAACAGGAAAGAACCTCAGAAGCAGAATGGAAGAAGCAGAAAAAAGAATATCAGACTTAGAAGATAACACAGAACAACTAAAAAGCTCATGTAAAGATTATGAAAAATTTAAAAATTCACAAAAGTGGAACAACTAGGAAATGTGGGACACTATGAAAAGATCAAACCTCTGCATCATAGGGATAGAGGAAGGAGAAGAATCCCAAGAGAATGGTATTGATCAGATCATTAGCAGAATAATAGATGAAAATTTCCCCAAACTAAAAAAAGACAAACCCTTACAAGACGCACATAGAACACCAAATATATTGGACCAGGGAAGAAATTCCCCTTGCCATATCATAGTTAAAACACTAGATGCCCAAAACAAAGGCAAAATTCTGAAAACCACAAAAGAAAAACAGCCAATTACATATAAGGGGAAACCTATCAGAATTACAGCTGACTTTTCAGTGCAAAGTATTAAAGCAAGAAGAATGTGGAGCAAAGCATTTCCAGTGCTAAATGACTATAAATGCCTACCCAGGTTACTATACCCAGCAAAAAAGTCAATTCTAGTTGAAGGAATGAGAAAAATCTTCCATGATGTAAACAAGATGAAATAATACATGTCCAGAAAACCAGAGAATACTTGAAGCAATTCAAAGGACAGAGGAGGGGAGCAACTACCTCCAGACACCTTGAAAGAGAAATTAATAAAAGCATAACTGCAGAAGTAGAAACCTAGACTAAAAACGCAAATGGATAATAAGGTGAAAGGAAGCAACACACATCTCTCAATTATAATCTTAAATATTAGTGGACTAAACTCCCCAATCAAAAGGCATAGACTGGGAGGATGGATTAAGAAACAGAATCTGTTGATATGCTGTCTACAAGAAACCCATCTCACCCTCAAGGATAGGCACCAACTTAAAGTGAAAGGATGGAAAAAAAAATTCCAAGCAAATGGTACCAAAAAGAAAGCAGGAGTTGCTATTTTAATATCAGACAAAATAGACTTCAAAGTAGAAGCAATTAGAAGAGACAAAGAGGGCCATTACATCCTTATCAAAGGGAAAATTAACCATGAAGATTCACAATCATAAGTATATATAAACCAAACTCCAGTGCACTGATCTTTATAAATCCAACTGTACAGGCCCTCAAGGCACAGATAAACCCCAGCACACTCATAGTAGGGGACATCAATACCCCACTGAGTACTTTGGACAGATCAACCAGGCAAAGAATAAACAGAGAGACATCTGAACTGAACAATACAATACAGCAAATAGACCTCACAAACATCTTCTTAATATTCCACCCAAACACCAGAGAATATACTTTCTACTCAGCACCCCACAGAACATTCTCCAAAATTGACCACATACTTGGACACAGGAAAAACCTTGAAAAATATAAAAAAATTGAAATAATTTCATGCATTCTATCAGACAATAGTACAATAAAGCAGGACAAGTCCTGCTACCTACAGGAACACATGGAGACTAAACAACACACTCCTGAATAATGAATGGGTCAAGGAGGAAATAAATAAATAAATAAATGCATTCCTGGAACTAAACGACAATGACAGTACAGCACAACAAAATCTATGGGACACTTTAAAAGCAGTCCTAAGAGGGAAGTTTATAGCCCTGGGTGCCCACTTTAAAAAACAGAAAGAACACAAATAAATGAGCTATCACTGCAGCTAAAAACACTCGAAAGACAACAGCAAATGAAGACTAAATGCAACAGACAGGAAGAAATAACAAAAATCAGAGCAGAAATCAATGAAATAGAAATAAAACAATACAAAAAGATCAATGAATCCAAAAGTTGGTTCTTTGAGAGAACAAACAAGATAGAGAGACCTCTAGCCCAGTTAACCAAAAGAAAGAAGGAACAACTCCAAATCAATACAATTCATGATGAAAGGGGGAAATATGACAACAGACAATGAAAAGATCCAGGCAATCATATGGGAGTACTTCAAAAACCTACACTCTACCAAATTTGAAAACCTAAGAGAAATGGATGAATATATGCAATCCAGGGAATTACCAAAGCTAAACCAAGAAGAGATTGACAGCTTAAACAGACCCAAAATGTATGAAGAAATAGAAAATGTAATAAGAGACTTCCCAACTAAAAAAAAGCCCAGGCCCAGATGGTTTCACAGCAGAATTCTATAAATATTTAAAAAGGAATTACAACCATTATTACCCAAACTGTTCAGAAAGATATAAGCAGACGGAAATCTCCCAAATTCCTTCTATGAAGCCAGCATCACTCTTAATACCAAAACCAGGCAAGGATGCAACCAAAAAAGAGAACTACAGACCCATTTCATTAATGAACTCAGATGCAAAAATTCTCAACAAAATACTTGCAAACTGTATACAGACCCATATCAAAAAGATCATCCGCCATGATCAAGTTGGATTCATACCAGAGTTGCAAGGATGGTTCAACATACAAAAATCAGTAAATGTCATAAAACACACAAATGGACTGAAAAACAAAAACCACGTGATCATCTCAATTGATTCAGAAAAAGCTTTCGACAAAATAGAGCAGCTCTTCATGATTAAAGTACTAGAGGGAATTGGACTAGAAGGATCATTTCTCAACATAATCAAAGCCATATACAAGAAACCTACAGCAAGCGTCATCCTAAGTGGAGAAAAGTTAGAAGGATTCCCCATAAAGGTAGAAACCCTGCAAGGCTGCCCCTTGTCACTACTCCTCTTCAATATAGTGTTTGAAACAATGGCTAGGGCAATAAGGCAAGAAAAGGAAATCAAAGGAATACTAATTGAAAATGAAGAAGTAAAACTATCCCTTTTTGCAGACGATATGGTAATTTACATAAGAGATACGAAAGACTCTACCAGACAACTCCTAGAAATGATTAGGAGTTTCAGTAAAGTGGTGGGTTACAAAATTAACGTAGAAAAATCAGTAGCCTTTCTTTACACCAACAACAAGCAACTGAAGAAGGAATAAAAGGAGACCTTCCCAATCACGATAGCCTCAAAAACATTAAAATACCTAGGAATAAACCTAACCAAAGACACCAAAGATCTCTACAACAAAAATTATAAACTCCTGAAGAAGGAGATTGAAGAAGACATCAGAAGATGGAAAGACCTTCCATGCTCATGGATTGGAAAAATTAATATAGTAAAAATGTCCACTCTACCAAAATTAATATACTGATTCAATGCAATTCCAATTAAAATCCCCAGGACATTCCTCACAGGCTTGGAAAAAAATTCTTAAATTCATATGGAATAACAAAAGACCCCGAATAGCCATAGCAACCCTGAGTGAAAATAACAATCCAGGGGGAATTTCTATACCAGACATCAAATTATACTACAGTGCTATAGTCATAAAAACAGCCTGGTACTGGCAGAAAAACACACCTGTAGATCAATGGAACAAAACTGAAGATCCAAACTTGAGCACATACAATTTCAGCCACCTTATATCTGACAAGGGGGCCAAAAAGACTCAATGGAGGAAAGACAGTGTCTTCAGCAAATAGTGATGGCAAAACTGGATCACCACTTGTAGAAGAATAAAATTAAACCCCTACCACTCAAACTGTACAAAAATCAACTCCAAATGGATCAAAGACCTCTATTTGAAACCCAAAACCCTGAAGGCGTTAGATGAAAAAGTTGGCAGCAACTTGTAAGATATAGGCGTAGGAAAAGACTTTCTAAATCAGACAGCAGCTGCACAGGAAATAAGGTCAACAATTGACAAGTGGGACCTTATTAAACTCAAAAGTTTCTGTACAGCAAAAGAAACAATCAGGAAAGTGAAGAAAAAAACCACAGAGTGGGAGGAAACCTTCACTTCTGATACATCTGACAGAGCATTAACTTCTAGAATCTATAAACTACTCAAAAAACAAAGGAGTAAGAAAACAAATGACTCACTCAAAAGATGGAGTAAAGAGTTGAGCAGAGAATTCACAAGGGAGGAAATAGAGATGGCTGAGAAACATCTCAAAAAGTGTTCAACATCACTAATAATTAATGAAATGCAAATTAAAACCACTTTAAGATATCATCTCACCCCAGTAAGGCTGGCTAGCATCAAGAAAACAAATTATACCAAATGCTGGAGAAGGTGTGGGGAAAGGGGAACACTCATACACTGCTGGTGGGAATGCAAACTTGTACAACCACTATGGAAAGCAGTATGGAGAACCCTTAAAAGACTCAAAATGAGCTTACCACCTGATCCAGCCATACCACTTCTGGGTATAGATCCATCGAACTCTTCCTACAGCAGAGATACATGTACAGCCATGTTTATTGCAGCTCTCCACAATAGCAAAGAGCTGGAACCAACCCAAGTGCTCCTCAACAGATGAGTGAATACAGAAAATGTGGTACATCTACACAATGGATTACTATGCAGCGGTAAAGAAAGATGACATCATGAAATTTGCTGGTAAATGGATGGAACTAGAAGATTTTATGCTAAGTGAAATAACACAGTCCCAGGAAAACAAAAGATGAATGGTATCTCTTATCTGTGGATGCTAGTACCAAGTACCTAGGTGTAAGACAAAATGAGCAATGTTAATGTTATATTCCTCATGATCTAAAGACAACTGTGCTCTTGTATTGTGAATCCCTACACAGGTTCTAGAGCTGACCTAACACTTATTTTCAGACCTTGGATTTTTAGTATATGATGGAGGGTATGTGTGCATCTTTTAGAGTAATATGGGATTAAAATGGAAAGATAGGAATCAAGAAATATGACATGGAAATAACATACTGTTTGTTTCCAAGAGATACAATGTTAATATAGATTCAATGTAACAGGCTGGTGCAACTTAGCCTTTCTGGGTACTTAAGGAAAATACCTGTCGTCCATACAAATTTGGCCAAGGGACCTGGTGGATAACTTTGTTCCTTGCCCTCAGGGGTCAACCAAGTCTTAGGTGATTATGCATGGGGGCATCTCTTGAAATGTCCTGCAGAGGTGAGTCACCGGTCTTCCTGTTCAAGGGGAAGTCTTGGAGAGTCACTTAAGGGGACTTCAGCCAGTGTCCAGTCTATAAAGAGGAAAGTCTGTTCATGCTTCAGAAAAGGAAGCCTGGTCTAGCAAGACCTGGTTTTGTCCTCAAGAGGATGGAACTGGTGGATGAGGAGCTGAAAGGAGCAAGGGGCTCCCACCCTCTCCCCCCCCCAAAACCCCCAAGAGACCCCTGAGGACCAGATCTTCAACTGACCTCAACAAAACAAAACCTTGGTTAATCTGAGCTATCTGTATGGCCTTAAGCATACAGAAGGAAATTACAACCAGAAATAAATAATAAGACCAGAGAAACTGTAATGCAGACATAAAACTTGAGATATTAGTAAGACAAAGAGAAAAAAAGAGAGCACGGTTGTTTGGCCTGTCTTCAATTCTTATAGGCAGGTGCATCTGCTCTGTGGATGCCACTGCTTTTGTCACTCCTCAAGGACATGAGACACAGCTTTTTAACCTTCCATTGTGGACTGAGGACTGCTGAGATACCAGCTTGTGAACTGAGCAGCTAATGGGAATTCAGCTTCGTCAGAATATGGACTGCCATTGTTAGACTACCTCGGCTGTATTATGGAGGCCAGTGCAGGGGGGAAATCAAGACAGGACGCATGATTACTGGACTGTATTAGGGGGACTATGGGAGGGAAAGACCCCAATGTGGAGCACAAGTGCAGGATTGATGGTTGTTTGAGTTTGCCAAGGAGGAGCCTTCAAGCACTTCCTTAAGGAAAATATGACATCTTTTAGGGAAAAAAGTCCTCCAATTTAAATGATATGTGCATGTATGTATATATTTATGTATATATAACTATATATATATAACTATATATAAATATATATAACTATATAACTATATAACTATATAACTATATAACTATATAACTATATATCTATATAACTATATAAACATGGACTGACTTTAGAGAATTATTGACATTGTCCTGGCTATGATGGTGGCTTCTGGTTCTTACTCTTAGGGAACACAGATGGATGTGTTTAGGGATGAAAGGTCAGATTTTCAGCAACTAATTTTTTAACAGGTCAGAAAAAAAGANTATATATACTGAAGCAATACAAGTAGGAGAGAACAACAACAACAAAAGAACTGGAAAAAACTCTGGAAAGACTCAGAAAAAGATTCAGGACATTTATGGAAGAGTACAGGGAATCTGGTGGGGTTGGGGGCATGGAAAGGGAAGCAGCTCTAGATTCAATTGAGAAATGAGGTAAGACTTATGGAAAAAGTTTAATAACAATAAAATATTTTGTGATAAAAAGACCCAAATTCACATTAAATTTTTAATTAAATTTAATATTTTTTTAATTTTTATTTATTTTTGTATGTGTATGAGCGTACTGTCTGCATGTAGGTCTGTGCACCCATGTCGTGCAATGCCGCGGAGGTCAGAAGAGGGTGTCGGATTCCCCTAGAACTGGAGTTCTCCTGGAATTGGAGTTACAGACGGTTCTCAGCCGCCATGTGGGTGCTGGGTATCGAACCCGAGTCCTCTGCAAGAGCAGTCGGTGCCCTTAACCGCTAGGCCATCTCTCCAGCTTATATCACCTTTCTTGAGATATATGACAGTGACAGTTAACAGACTTTGAGTCTACAAAATACCTAAACTAATGAGACTAATTTTAGATCACAAACAAAATGTAGGTTTTTTTTTTTTATATTTCTTACATTAGGTATGTTGCTAGAGTTAATGAAATATTTTTACTTTTTATCTTTGTTAATTGAATTTATGAAGTTCAATAATTTTTATCATTTGTTGAATGTAATCATTTGTAGTAATAAGATTTCTTCATTATTCAATTACTCTTTTGATATCTATCGACCCACCCATACATATATGTTTATCATCTCTTAACACAAATTTAAGCACTATTAATGATAATTGCATCACCTTAGTTCTGTCTCTTTCATCTATTAACATAGATGATAAAGGTAATTAATTAATGGTAAATGTATGTCCTCTCTTCTAATATTTTTATTGCTTATCTCTTCACCTCAGTATAATTCACACATTTACCTTCTAGCTTTTACAAATGATGTTTCTGTGTGTATGTGTATGGAGATGCACACGTGTGTGTTATGAATGTAGGGGTGGAAGTTAGCCTCCAGTGTTGCTCCTTAGGTGCTGTGATGTTTACTGTTAACTGACTGCTTGACATAATTTAGAATCACTTGGGAGATAGGTCTCTGGATGTGTCTGTGGGACATTATATTGCTAATCTTAGCTGAGGTAGAACACCTTCACACTGTGGATGCCACCTTACCTTTTCTGGAATTCTGGACCTATACATGCATAAAGGGAACTGAGCAGCAGTATGCAATGTGATGAACTAGTTCATGCTCCTGCCACTTTTATTTCTCTACCACGTTGGATGGTAACCTTGAACTGTGAACCAGAATAAATGCTTCGTATATTAAGTTCATTTTGTCAGGGTATAAAGTAAAGTACTAGCAAAAGATGGGCCATCTGCCTTGTTTTTATTAATAAGGTTTCTCATTTGCCTAGAGCTCACAGAGTAGGCCTGCTGGCTGTCCATTAACAAATCTGCCTGTGTGTGGCTCCCCATTACTGGGACTTCAAGTGCCAACCACCAAGTAAGTGGATTCTAAGGATCAGACCCATACCTTCCTATTTGCCCAGTGAGCACTTTACTGACTCAGGTATCTCCCCAGCTCCAAATGACATAGTTTTTGATTTATGTTGTTGTCTCACAGAAATATATATCAAGACTGCTTCCATCATATCCAAGCTGTCATTTGTTTATTATAGAATTATTGTATAATAGATAGTGAAAGTATTCATAATGAGCTTACTCACCAGTTGTAACTACCATGGGCCACTAACTACAGTCAATAAAAATAGCAACAAAGATAGTTAATGCTTTTAAGATGTACTAGATGCCAATCATATGATGTATGCTTTATAAGGACTATGTCACCTATCATGCTTATCTATTCTGAAATAGATAAGATTTGTGTCAGAATTTATAGATCAGCAAATGTCTTCAAAATTGTGTTAAATAGCTTTTATAAGTTCATATATCAGTCTACAATGGAGGTGAATTATTAAGGAAGGCATGATTTTCAGCCCTGACTTTTATCAAATAGGGGACTTTAAAGTAATTGCGACTGTTAGAACATTATTCTCAGAAATTGTTATTTAATTTGTTTGGCGTGGGGCCCATAATTGTGGTTAATTTTGAGAAAAGTATGTGCAGTGATTTCAATTTATAGACCACTAACTATTCAAACATAGTACTGTGAACTGTTTTGCCCTTCGGTTGTTCCTTGTGAATATAAGGAAACAGTAATGGTTATGTAGCTTGAATTGTTTAAAGCTTTATTTTACTTCCCCTGTTCTCTGTGCATTGTCCTTATTTATCAATTATACAGTTACCTCACTGATTCTGTCTGGTCATTTGTTGACTGTTGTCTCATGGAATGCTGGCTGGTCATATAGAAGAATTATATTTTGTCTGTGCAAGTTTGGATAGGACTGCTACTACAAGGGCTTGTCTTGCTTTGTTGTACATCTTTTCAAATAATTACTTCATTTTTCTGTTTACTCACCTTATAAATAGGTTATAGGACTTGGTTATGTTTTATTAAATATATTATTTTATTATTTATATATGATTTAGTAACATGTATATGTTACTAAATATGTATAAACAGCCTATAAGGAGTGTACTATTTTCTGTGTGTGTACACATGTGCATATAAACTGCTAACAAGGATATGACAGTGAATTGATGACAGATGGTATAGCATTTCTGAGGGTAAATCTGTGAAGAGCTGTTATATTTTTTCCTGAAGATTTATTTTTTATTTATTAGATTAAAAATTACTTACCATTTTTCCTTTATGTGTATGGGTGTATTGTTTTCATGTACGTAAGTGCACCTGTGTTGTGCAGTGCCCATGGAAGTCAGAAGAAGGCATCAGATCCCTTGGAACTGGAGTTACAGTTTTTGGCCTCCATGTGAGTTCTAGGAACCAAACCCAGCTTCTCTGCAAGAGCAGCCAGTGCCTTTAATCGCTGAGCCATCTCTACAGCCCTATTTTTTAAATTTATAGAATAGTTTATTTTTATTTTGTGTGTATTAGTGTGTATAGCTGAAGGCTATATAACAAGAAACAGTACCAGACAAGAGAAACTCCCCTTGAGTTATTGCCCCAATAGGTCCAAGAGACTCCTAAAGTTATCCAATCACAGACAGCCCCTGATTGACTCTAAGAACTTGAAGGTGGCACTGGAGAGATGGCTCGGGGGTTAAGAGCGCCGACAGCTCTTGCAGAGGACCTGGTTCGATTCCCAGCACCCATATGGCAGCTAAGAACCATCTTTAACCCAGGCATGGTGGCACATGCCTTTAATCCTAGCACTCAGGGAAATCCTGTCTTAAAAAAAAAAAAAAAAAAGAACTTGAAGGTAAGACCCTAATGCTGAAAACAGTTCACACTTTGGACAGAGAATTTGGTGCAATGGACCTGGAACTGTTCTGGAAGCCCCCTCCTTGAAGCTATCTCTTATAATTTTTAGAACACTCTGCCAGCTACCAAGGGATAACATCAATCTATGGGCCCAACATTTGGCTTAAGATCTAGTAATCACAACAATGACGGCTAGGGCAAAGGACATTGGTACAGTTGTAGCACTTTTATCTGGTGGCTAATCAACAGCTACTTAATTGGACTTACAGCCCACTCAATGGAAGGAAACTCATGTGCGGTACTGTAAACACAGCCAAATACACATGGATTGAGAAGTCATAGATCTCAGAGAAAACTCTTAAGTCTTCGCATCCCTAGACAAATGAAATTTCTTACTATGTGCTAAATATGGATCATTATGTTTACAGACAAATATTCCAGTCACCTCTCATAAAAGAAGCTTCTCTTGCAACATATGGCTACTACTACAGAGTTCCCCAACAGGTCACACACAGAGATTCTCTGTGAAATGCCCAATTCTAGGTGACACATCTACAATGGAACCTCTATACCTAAGGCTCATGGAACATAGTAGAACAAGGGGTAGAGAGAATACTAAAAGCAAAGCATCTCTCAACTCTTATTAATAAAGCTCCCTCAAGCAACAGGATTCCATGAACACAAAAGGACTCAGATGGCCAAAGCAGAGAGAATAAGAGTCTCCTGTGTTAAGTGCAGCCATCCTGAGGGTTGGCCTCTTAGCCAGGTGTTTGACAAGCCCAGCTGGATCAATTCTGAAAGGAATGGGAGACAATGGTACCTAGTGTTCTTATCTTTGGAGCAGATCAGGAAGTCATGTCCCCACCCATAGCCAAAAGTGATTGATTTGTTCTATGCAGTGGTGAAAAAAAGATGACATCATGAGATTTGCAGGTAAATGGATGGAATTCGAAGTCATTATGCTAAGTGAAGTAACACAGTCCCCCCCAAATAAACAGGGAATGTTTTCCCTCATTTGTGGATGCTAGTACCAAATCCCCCAATTGAAAAAAAAGCTGAGCAATGCTATTATTATATTTCTTTCTATCTGAAAGCAACTGTGAGGTTATAATGTGAGTATCTTAATGAGCCCTAGACTTAACTTATCATTTACTTTCAGTTATGGTAACTAATATATATGGGTGGAGGGTTTATATTCATATTTTAGAGTAATGTGAAATTAGAGAAAAAATGTGAGCTCCTAAACATAACATAGCATTACATTGCCATTATTAATATTTTAGTAGTTTAATATCTTGCCATCTTTATATTTTCTCCACTTTTGATTTTTGTTTTGTTCTTCTGTTTGTGTATACTTTTATTTATTGACATTTTTGGCATTCAGTTTAAAAAAAATAAAATCTTAAAAAAAGTGTTTGATTAGGGACAGAGTCTGTTCTTAATGGCCTCTAAGGCTCCTATAAGAGAAAGAAAGGAAGATGTAGGTTAGAGCAACAGGGATATGATACAGCAAATATAGCAACATGGAACTTGGAAAATCCATAGTACATTTGTGCAGGTATTTCAGTTTTTTGATATATTTTAATGCTTTTCACAATAAACATGTTGGGGAAGATGTTTATTTTTTATTTTATAGGCTCAACAAGAGTTGGCTGGGTGGTTCTCATTAAGACCCAGGATGTACCGTATTCATACTGTGAAAAGTAGAAAGGGATCTCTGCTGGTTAGTCCTTTCTGGAAGTGACAAGTTACTTCTCACAACTCATAGGCCTGAGCACATGGTCCTCTATAGATCCCATTGTTGAGTGGGCTAGGGCTAGACACATTTGTTCTGTGGCATTACCCTGACAAAAATAGCTATATTTTCTTCAAAAACTATTTATCACTAGGGATGGCAGTACACCCCTTTAATCCTAGCACTCTGGATGCAGAGGCACATGGATCTCTGTGAGTTCAAGGCCAGCCTGGTCTACATAGTGAGTTCCAGGTTAACTGGGGCTACTGGGAGACCCTGTCTCAAAAAGACAAAAAAAAAAAAAAAAAAAACAAAAAAACAAAACAAAAAACCCAACAACAACCAAAAACAACTTTTCATCATGAAAAAGTCAAGCTCACTGGAAGCAATGTAAGAGACTTTCCCACTCCATCCACTTTTCTTTTAAATTAAAATTTTATTCAATTTCTATGTGTTTCATACATAATTTTTCAATCAGTCTTAATCACTGTTATATCAGTTCTCCCTACATACCCACCCTCCCACAGTCCCCCACACCCAGGAATTCACACATTCTCTAATTTGTGCTAGGGTGAATTGGGGAAGAGATGTAAAGAATAATTATCCTCTTAATGAGATAACCCTCCTCAGAATCCCAGTGCAGTTGCTTCTAAAACCCTACCCATGTAGCTCTGTTGAGTGTGAATCCTAACTTAGAAAGGTACAGTGTTTCCTTTTCTTATCTGCTCTTTACCTGGTCTTTCCATTCTCTTAGGCAAATTTTCTATGGCCCTGTGGGCTTTTTCATTCTTTCTCTGAAGCTGTCCTCCATGTAGCTACTTGCTGCCACATGTCTCCAATGAACCTGCCATCTGAACTCAAAAGATGTCTTTCTTTTTTCCTCTTTTCCACATCCCTCCTCTTGACAGCTGCTGAGATATACAACTTGCCTGTCCAGTGTCTTTTTATAAACTAATAAAATTTACTTCCAGCTTAAAAATAGAAGAGTCTCTTATGTTAAGACTTTACCTACCCAGGACTCAGAACCATTGCAAAAGATGGGACAAATAAGGCCCTGCTGTTGAAGACCTGATATAAACATGGGAAACATGTATGGAGACCGCACTTGCAAGTATACCATGGTCTCTGGAAAATGCAGAGAGTGTTACCAAAGGCCACTAAAACCAATAAAGCAAATATATGTCTCCTTGAGTCAAGAAGACTCCCCGTCACACCAGCTATACCTCATCTGCCTGGAAATACTGTGCAGCAGTGGCAGCCATATATCTGTATATCCCAAATCCAATTGGCTATTAGCTCTCTCCTTGGAGGAATAACCCACAGCTGATGCCACAAGCTTACATCCTCTAATGGTTAGGAAATGTTATAATCAACACGAAGACACTGTCATACTTAACAGAAGAAAATGTAATTCATGGATTAACATGACATCAAACATCTGTGTCTATACCAAAGTAACCTACCATAACAATTAGTACTGTTTAAATACCTATATATCTAATGGCTTGTGCTTCATTAGTAGGATCGAAAGGCTTATATTATACTGTTTAAATACCTATAATATCTCATTGCATGTGCTTCATTAGTAGGATCGAAAAGGTTTATGCCTGGACAAGCTGACAGCCCATGAAAGAAAACAGCCAGAATTGAATAGAGACCAAGACAACAGCCTCCAGAGAACGTAGACTGTTTTGCTTCTCCACCATTGTGCCCTTTTCTAAGCCTAGGGAACAATCTGCAAAAGAGGGGCGTGGTAGAATGTAAGGGCTGTGATTGGGGTGAATGGTGAAACTACAAATATAGACTGGACACTCATTTGATCAAGTTGATTGAACATACAAGACCCCCCTGCTTGATGGTGGGACCCATGAGTTTGTGGGTTTGGGCACAGCTGCTCGCAAATTGTTTTAATGAAAGGATGCTTGTCCTCAAAATAAACATTATTGTTAAAAAAAAAAAGTGAAAACAAAACAAACAAAACAAAAAAACAGAAAGATGCAGAAAAGTTAGGGCAGAATGCATGATCTGGGATGGTAGGGGTTGGGGTGGGGTGGGGGGAAGGGAAGGGGATATATGCCTGAACTGAATTGGAAAATGATGTATGAAATGCACAAAGCATCAATAAAAATAAAAAATAAATAAAAAAAAGAACAAAACTGAAAAAAAAAGATGGGACAAAAAGATTTTAAGAGCCATGGGAGGAGGTGCATGGCATACAGGCTCCTGGGACTTTGCTCATATGAACCTACAACAATGGGGTCAACATGCACAAGACCCATGCAAAACCAAGAAGACAGAAACCCAGCAAAGAACTGTGGAAATGAGCAGTCGGTCCGGTCCCACTCTTAACCAGAGAACTATTAACAGCTGATTACTGCTGGGTGAGGAACAGCCTCTCTTCTTGAAGGGAGGGTGATCAGATCTCAGTGGATGAACTTGCACTGTGGGACATCTGGGGACACTAACTTGACTTGATAGGATTTAACATCAAGGATAGAATGCATGAAATCCATAGGGGTTGCTAGGGAGGGTGCTGGTGGGGAAGGGAGTATAAAGATGACTAAAATGTTCTATGGCTGGGGCTGGAGAGATAGCCTAGCGGTTAAGAGCACCGACTGCTTTTGCAGAGGACCCGGGTTCGATCCCTAGCATCCACATGGCAGCTGAGAACAGTCTGTAACTCCAGTTCCAGGAGAACTCCAGTTCCAGGGGAATCCGAGACCCTCTTCTGACCTCCGCGGCATTGCACGACACGGGTGCACAGACCTACATGCAGACAGTACACTCATACACATACAAAAATAAATAAAAAATAAAAAAAGATGTTTTATGGGAAATACACATAAATTCAGTAAAAAAGAAAAAAATTCTTTCATTTTTACTTCATGTGAATGAGTGCTATGCTTCATTTATGTTCAGTGTAATAATTTACGTTCAGTGTAACTACGTCATGTAATACCTTCGGAGGTCAGAAGAGGGCATCGGATCCCCTGGAACTGGAGTTACGGGCAGCTGTCAGCCACCAAGCTGGTGTTGGGAGCTGAACCTGGGTCCTCTGCAAGAGCAGCCAATGCTCTTTAAATTCTATGCTATCTCCCCATCTTCTCAAAGATTTTAACTATTTATTGGTGCTTCTAGAAGAGGGTTGTAAGGAAAATAATCAGTGAAGGTCAGGTTTATGGAACTTCATATGGACAGAAAACTGTCCCTTAGTGTTGGATACCATAGAGACAAAAATCATCAAATGGTAAATGAAATATGTCAGTTATTCTTACAAAACAAGCCTGGATGATATGTTACCACTAGAGAGTGGTTCTATAGGATTGAGAGAAAAAGTAAGTAATTAAACCAAAATGTTAATAGTAACTTAATGTTGGTGTGAAACTTCTGTGTCATAATCCAAAATATAACAACATTCCAATGAGAATTTGTAATACTTTGTTAATCATAAAAAATAGCTCACAAAAGTCGATTCTCATTTTCTAACTTGGATGCTATATTGAGGACTCTGTTAGGATGTAACCCACAAGAGGGCAAGGATTGTTATCTGCATTATTCATTGATGGATTTCCCATACTTAGAATATTTAATGTGATTGTGTGGTACTTAAAAATATGATTTTATTAAGCTTTGGTGATTCCCATGATTTCAGATATTCATCCATTTCTCTTAGGTTTTCAGATTTAATGGGGTATAGTTTTTCAAAGTATTCCCATATAAAGTTCTGGATCTTTTTGTTACCTGTTGTGATGTTTCCCCTTTTATCTCTAATTTTGTTGATTTGGAGTTGTTCTTTTCTTTCTTTTGGTTAAATGGACTAAGGGTCTATCTATCTTGTTTGTCCTTTCAAAGAACCAGCTCTTGGTCTCATTGATTCTTTGCAATTTTTTGTTTCTATTTCATTGATCTCTGTGCTAATTTTTGTTATTTCTTCTTGTCTGTTTGGTTTGGGATACATTTGTTGTTTTCTCTCAAGTATTTGAGTTGCAATGTTAGGTGATTTATTTGTGCTCTTTCTGTTGTTTTTTTTTTTTTATGTAGGCACTTAGAACTATAAATTTCCCTCTGAAGTCTGCTTTTATTTTTTTTTAATTTTTTTTATTATTTATTTATTTATTTATTTTTGTATGTGTATGAATGTACTGTCTGCATGCAGGTCTGTGCACCCGTGTCGTGCAATGCCGCGGAGGTCAGAAGAGGGTCTCGGATTCCCCTGGAACTGGAGTTCTCCTGGAATTGGAGTTACAGACGGTTCTTAGCCGCCATGTGGGTGCTGGGGATCGAACCCGGGTCCTCTGCAAGAGCGTCGGTGCTCTTAACCGCTAGGCTATCTCTCCAGCCCCTGAAGTCTGCTTTTAAAGTGTCCCATATGTTTGTCGTGCTGCATTATCCTTTCGTTAAGTTCCATGAATACTTTTATTTCTTTTTTAATTTCACCTTTGACCCATTAATTATATAGGAGTGTGTTTTTTAATCTCCTCAAGTTCATATGGTTAGTAGGTCTTCTTCTGGTGTTGATATTGCACTGTGGTCTGATAGAATGAATGGAATTATTTCAATTTTTTTGTATTTGTTAATGTTTGTTCTGTGCCCCCAGTATGTGGTTGATTTTGGAGAAAGTTCTATCAGGTTCCAAATATAATGTATATTCTTTGGTGCTTGGGTGGAATATTCAGTGGATGTCTGTTAGGTCAATTTGGTGTATCACATTGTATTGTTCAGATCAGATGTCTATGTTTATTCTTTGTCCCATTGACCTGTCTAATGGATACAGTGGTGTATTGAAGTTCCCTACTATTTGTGTGTTGGTAGTAATCTGAATCTTAAAGTCCTGTAGTATTAGTATTATGTTTATGAAGTTTGGTACAAATTTTGGCATACATATATACATATGCTCATGATTGTGATATCTTATTGGTTAAACAAACCCATAACATATAAGGAAATTGAAACAGTAATATAAAACCTCTCAAATTAAAAAAAAAAGCCCAGGGACAGATGAATTTATGGTACAATTCTGCCAGACATTTAAAGATGACCTACAACCAATATTCAAATTATTCAAAAGGATAGAAATAGAGGGAAGTCCACTAATTTCCTTTGTGAAGCCAGCATCACTCTAATACCAAAATAAGGCAAAGATACAACAAAAAGAAAACTATAGACTCATATCCTTAATTAATATAAGTGCAAAAATTCTCAACAAAATTCTTGCAATCCACATACAAGTGCACATCAAAAAGGTCATCCACCACAATTGAGTCAGATTTGTTCCAGAGATTGGTTCAACACATGTAAATCAACAAATGTTATAAATCATATAAATGGACTCAAAGACAAAAACCACATGTTCATCTCAATTGATGCAGAAAAGGCCTTTGATAACATTCAACTTCCCTTTATGCTTAAAGTGCTACAGGGAATTGGACTGAACAGAACATACCTCAACATACTTAAAACTATATACTACAAATCCACACCCAACATTGTGCTAAATTAAGAAAAACTAGAAGCATACCCCTTAAAGTCAGGAACCAGGCAAGACTTCCCACTATCTCCACTCCTTTAAGATTTGATCTTACCACAGTAAGACTGACTATGATCAGAAAACAAATGAAACCAAATGCTGCAGAGGTTGTTGGGAAAGGGGAACAGTCATTCACCACTGGTGGGAATGCAAACTTGTGCAACCCCTATGGAAATCAGTGTGGAGAATTCTTAAAAGACTAAAAATGCACCTACCATTTGACCCAGTCATACTACTCCTGGGTATATATCCAAAGGGTTTATCCTACAGAAGACATCAGTGCACAACCATGTTTATTGTAGCTCTTTTCATAATTGCGAAGAGATGGAAAAAACCCAAGTGTCTGTGAACTAATGAGTGGATAATGAAAATGTGGTACATTTACACAATGGGGTCCTGTCCAGCAGTAAAGAAAGAGGACATCATGAAATTTGCAGGCAAATGGATGGAACTAGAAGCTCTTATGCTAAATGAAGTAACAGAAAAACAAATGATGTATGATGTCCCTCATTTGTGGATCCTAGCACAAATCCTTGTGTGTAAGTCAAGGTGGGTAATTTATTGTTATAAACAATACCACATTGACTGACATTATTATAGATATAGCTTGAAGATGTAATTTAGGAATGTAAGCATATTTCTTTTTACCTGCATGCAAATTTACTGTTATAATGTGAATCTCTGTATTTTGGAATTAACTTATAGTTATTTTCAGACTCTGTAGTTTTGGTATATGTGTGGAGTGCATATATGCATATTGTAGAGTAACATGAAATTAAACGGAACAACAACAAAAAAAGACTTGTTCAAAGAACTGACCAAAATAATAAACTTCTGCATGAAAAAAGTTAAGAGGGACTGAGAAAAAAAATGCAAGACAAGACTTAAAATATATGGCAGAAGTCATGAGTTCTAGTGGGGAGGGGGAATGGATGGGGGGACGGGTCTAAATTTGATTAAGAAATTTATGAAATGCACAAAAGCTCAATAAAAAGTTAAGAAAAAAAGTACCATTTGAATAAATGACTTAATGCAAATGTTACCATACGCCTCTCTCTCTGAAAGCAATTTTAATGGATATAGAATAGAATCATTTCCTTTTTGTGTGAGGAGCTAAACACCGATTTTAGCCATCATTAAACACCGATAGCGTATGTTGGCACTGAGGATAGATTCCTTCTTCATTGAGTTTGCCTGGTGGTAAGGAGTTCACCCACAGGAGTTGCAATGCATGTGATTAAAGTCTCTAACAGAAATCACTTACCTTTGGCAAATGCCTTTAAATTAACCCTGTCTCCTTGGATCCGAAGGGAAATAAACACAATCTGTTAACAAGTGTTATTTTTGGTCCCCAGTGTAAGTTTTTTTTTTTCTCTCTCTAATTATAGAGGACAAAAGAAATACAAGAATTCTTGGATTTTGATGGGTGAAGTCAAGATTAGCTTGGGAAGCTAATTGAAAAATGAGGGCTGGAGAGATGGCCTAGCGGTTGAGAGCGCCAACCGCTCTTACAGAGGACCCGGGTTCGATCCCCAGCACCCACATGGCGGCCGAGAACCGTCTGAAACTCCAATTCTAGGAGAACTCCAGTTCCAGGGGAATCCGACGCCCTCTTCTGACCTCCGCGGCATTGCACGACAGGGGTGCACAAACTTACATGCAGACAGTACATTCATACACATATAGAAATAAATAAAATTTAAAAAAAATTAAAAAAAAAGAAAAATGACAATTATCATATCCTATAAGAAAATGTTCTATATTATTTCATTGAAATCTGCAAAGGGAATGTTTTCAAGTAATTTTTAGCAGGCATCATGCAGCTTTGAAACTAAATAGGCTATGGAAACAGATACGTGTCTTTTTCTTTCTTGTACATTTTCTCAACATATAATGGGGTGCAAAGAATTCAAGGTAAAAGTCGTCTATAAAGATAATTTGGTTAGGATTTAATATTAACAAGACAGTATTAATGTGTGCAATGTTCTGGATATTTAACAGGAAATTTTGCTTCATTTCTTCCCAGGACTCACAGTTCCCCCCCAGATATGCAGCCAGATCCAAGTCTGAATTTATGTAAGGAAAATCTTTGTCCAGCAAAATTTGACTACAAGCTACATAATATTTTTAGACTTCATGAACTTCCAGTGAGCTGGTAGGATTCTTGATTTTTTTTAGTGTTTTTGAATTTTGTTGCCATGTCCAAATCATGGTAGTCTTTTAGCTATTAATGGCTAAATTGGTATGCTTTTAGCTTGTTTCCAAATTGCTACTCACAGAAAAAAAAAATCTACTTATAGTTTATGGAGAATCTTAAATTAATTGTTTAAGCACTTGGTGGCAGTACAGACTAAGTACAACATGTGTCTATCATTGTTAGAATTCTGGCTTAAAACAACAACACAATTTTTAAAGAAGTTTCCACAATTGTTTCAAACTTTTGATTTCAGAAAACTATGACTTTTATTTCACTGATCTTAACATTTTACTTTTTCCTAATTTTTATTTATTGTTTTGAAGGCCACAAGTTCATGGCCTGTAATAATATTTGTTTAAAGACAAAAAATATTACTTTGCATTTATTAAAGTACATTGTTTTATGAAAATGCATATTTTATTTTTGGATGCATTTAATTTATGTCTTATAAAATTCATAGGATTATTAAGAGGTTTTAAGAAAGATATTTCAGTCAAGAATCTGTACACATTAATCTTAAAACCTAATTCTGAAGCCAGGCGTGGTGGCGCATGCCTTTAATCCTAGCACTCGGGAGGCAGAGGCAGGCGGATCTTTGTGATTTCAAGGCCAGCCTGGTCTACAGAGTGAGTTCCAGGACAGCTGGGGCTACAGGGAGACTCTGTCTTGAAAAGACAAAAAACAAACGAACAAAAAAATTCTGTGGTACACTTAAGTTATAGTGAATGGTCAGTGTTTGTGGATATTCATGGATAGATTTTTTTTTTTATAGTTTAGGTATATAACATTGTTTCCATGCAGCTCAGCATATGAGCCAAAGCGTATGCAATTTTTTTTCAGGTAGTCTGATGTGTATGAAATTATATACAGTAAATTTTTATAACATCTTAATAGCCATCACCAATGCTAAAGTCTTATATAACTGTCACACTTAATGTATATTCTACCTCTATTTTTTTCTCTTTCACTTGAAATATGTCATCTGATTTTGATGATATTATGCTATGTGTAATATATATCCTGTACCCTATTTGATTATCTCAGAGGGACAAAAATATTATTAGATTTATGGTGTTTAAGTTAAAGTGCATAATAGAAATATTCTTAGTGTTATCACCCAAAGTCAGCAAGTTCAAAAGATCTGCTAATTTGTAAAAGAAATCAGAATAGTGACCACTCAGACCTTAAAATCATGTGTGTGCTTATCAGTTTTCTGCTGTAAAGGCAAGGAATTTTGTTAAATGTTTGTTGACTAGAACTCCATACGGTATTTCTCCCATCACCATTGCCTGTAATGCTCTATCTCCAGTTTTAATTTGTGATTTCTTTAATGTAAAAGAACTTTAGACACTCAGAAGATGATATCCCCACTTTTACTGTTAATTTAATTTTCATTGACAGCTATTCTGTTTCTCATGCTCATCTCAATACCTTAATTAATGTTTAATTATATTATAATAGAAAACTGAAGTAGGGCATAAAGAGGCTTAATAATAAAGTGCTTTGACTCATTGTAGCCAAGCACATTAACTGGGGAACAGCTGCTGATCTTCCTGGAAATGACCACAGAGATCTAAGCAGTTGGACATAGTCATCACAGCTTGCATGTTCTGCTGAGAGAATGGGAGAGGTTGTCAATCCAGCAATTAAGTGGAGGTTAAAAGGAAAGCTTTTGTCAAATGAAGACATAGAAAAATGGAAGAGAGAAACATTTAGCTCTTAGTCAAAGACAAAAATATGGATTTCAGGTTAATTATTTTCAGCCTCTGGAAAGATAGCTGCCCTGGTAAGTACGAGTACAGCCTAGGGAGTCGTTTCTCTGTCAGCATCTTCACGGGTTATTTTATGAGAGAAGGGTCCAGCTTTATGACTCGGGAGTAGAAAGGTGAACCAGCACTAGAAAGAATGACCTATCTATCTCTTAGGGTAACCTGCCTTAAAGGAAGATTTCATCCTAACTTGGGGACAGCTCATTCGCAGGGCTGTTTGTGAGCCTGCTTTATTTGCAATCTGCAGCTTTTCTGCCTCCTTCTACCTATAATTCTTTGCCACATCCTTATGTCACCCCTATCTGCTGTGTTCTATCACTTTTTATTTCTACTGCTACTATCGGCTCTTAGTTACCATAATATAGAATTAAAAATCAGATTTTTATTGTTTCTCAAAAGTTTCCTGGGAACTAGATGTCTGGATAAGCGTTTAAGTGTGTTTACTACACAAACACAAGAGCTGAAATTCATTCAGTTCCTAGGACCAACTTAAAAGCCATAGCCTCCACTGAATGCATTGTAACTTCAGCTATGAGGAATCTGACACTAGTTTTTGAACTCTGGGTGTGCATTTCCACACATAGTTACACATACACCCATGCAAACATACACCCCCTACCCCTGGCATAAGCTTATACATATATAAACACATAGGTCCTAGAAAACAATTTTGGATGCTAAGGAAATGGCTCAGTGGGTAAGAATATTTGTCGCGCATGCATGAGTATGTGAATTCAAATTCCAGCACCTACATACAAAGCCAGGCATGATTTGGCTCCTATAATTCCAGGACTACGTATGGGGTGGGGTGGGGACAGGAAGATTGCTGTGACTTGCTGATCACTAGCTGAGCTCTAGGTTCAATGAGAGAGCCTTCCTGAAAAGAATATCTTAGAGCGTGGTAGAGCTGGATATCCAGTGTGCTCCTCTGCCACATGCATAAGGACCTGTACACACATGTGCACAAACACCACATACAATTCACATATGAACACACAAAATACATAAGTAAATTAATTAATTAAAAAAATTTCAAGACCTAGGAATGTAACTCAGTTTTAGAGCACTTGTCTAGCATTCATGAGTTCCTAGGTTCAATGCTCAGTAATGAAAGAGTTAAATTCATAACCTTATTTTTGTCCCATATTATATACCAAATCACATATACACACAGACATAGACACACAGTCTCTTAGTACTTAATAGATGTGCAATAAAATGTTTACTGACTTGATTATTTATGCTCTTTTAGGGAAGCAAAAATTGTCAGTTACCAGTAATTTATTTATTTATTACCTGATTTTCAATATCAGTAGAAAAAGTTCTTCAGATTTGGTTTATAACTCCTTAAGTTAAAAATAAATAAGGAGCAGTAGTAATGACATCAATACTGAAAGAATATAAATAATCATGTTTCACTAAACACTAATGAAGAGATTATTTGTTTCATGCACTTTATCTCTGACCTTGACATTTCAGCAAGTTAGTTATATTCTTGTCTGCCTTTGTTTCTAACACACACACACACACACACACACACACACACACGCACACACAAAGCTAAGACATCTGGAGAATAAAAAAATAATATTAGAACTAGTAAACTAGTTCTAAACATCAAAGGAATGAATAAACCACACATTATTTTAAAGAAGAATTCTGAAGAAAAAAAATCACCTCTATTTGTACTGTTAGACATAAAATTTGCTGGTAATATAAAACTATATGACCTATGATTTAGGGCAGAATCCTTTTACTTTCTCCTCTTGAGAATCATAACCCAGGATAATTGCTTTACAGCAAAATATTAAAATAATTAATTAGATTGTGTTTAAGTGCAAAAATTGCTAATTACATAGTTTTCTGGAAAATCAGATTTATCAAAACATTTTTACTAGTTTTTTGACAAGGTCATAATAAAAATGCATATTAAAATCCAGATAATTTAAAAATTCTTAATGTCTTACTAATTTGCATTTTTATAGAGTGCAATTTCATAGGTCAAAGAACCAGAAGGATTTTAAATTAGATTATTGAAGGGGATTTTAAGCTCTAATTTAGGTGTATGTATTTCTACCACTCTTACAGGATTATCCAAGAGTTTCCCCTCTACCTAGACACTATCCATCACTGATCATATCAGGTTTTTTCTAGAGAACTACCTCCTAAATCCTATTCTTTCCCTCTGCCCTGCTCTTCCTCATGATAAAAGTGGACAGAGATGGGGCTGGAGAGATGACCTAGCGGTTAAGAGTGCCGACCGCTCTTATAGAGGAGTGGGTTCGATCCCCAGCACCCACATGGTGGCTAAGAACCGTCTATAATTCCAATTCCAGGAGAACTCCAGTTCCAGGGGAATCTGAGACCCTCATCTGACCTCCGCGGCATTGCACGACATGGGTGCACAGACCTACATGCAGACAGTACATTCATACACATACAAAATAAATAAATAAAATAAAATAAACAACCCTTAAAAAAAGTGGTCAGAGATGCTTATTGAATTATAGCTTCTGTTTGTTCTTCCCCCACAGTGGAATTCCCTTCTGAATTAGTTACTTGTCTTTCTGTGACAAAAATCTATACAAAAACAATGTAAGAAAGGTGTGGCAGTTACTCTAAGATGGCACGTTAAGACAGTGTTTGAATGAAGACAGCCTGACTTTTAACAGCCATTTCAGTCAGGAGAAACCTGAACTCTTCTGACAACCTCTTCCTTCAGAAGTCTCTGGGAACTGTGCTTTGGAAGGGCTCCCTCTTTTTGTTGAAATGGTATACCCAGCATGAAATGGGGAAGTAAAACTGCAATTTTCTTAGAAGATTTTGTCCCTTGTGACCCCTAGGACACACACAACCACAAGCAGACATTATCAGTTTAATTGTTGTTATTTGCAACACAAATGGGATAATTTTCAAAACACACACACACACACACACACATAAACTGGTGACCATACACACATGCATGCCACACACACTTTCATACATTGTTTCAGGTCGGGGACAAGATCTGGTCATGAGTGTTTAGGCCATATGTCACAATTAAATTTTGGTTGCAAGGTTCAATAAATGTCATTTGTCCAGAGCATGTCCAGATTGTAAAGGACTTGGGCAGGAAGGAAATATTTCTTTTGCAAATAGTTTGAGGATACAGTCCATCAGGGTTGGCAAGCCATGGTGACAGGAACTTGAGCCACCTTGCCACATTGTATCAATAGTCAGGAAGCATAGAGAGATGCTCTCTCTCTTCTTTGTGTTCAGGTTCCCAGCCCATAAAATAGTCTCTCCCATCTTTAGGGTGAGTCTTCCAAATTCAATTCCCCTAATCTAGATAATTCCTCAAAGAAATGCAGACATTCGCTTCCCCCATGACTCTAAGTCCCATCAGGTTGACAGTCAGCATCAACCATTACCTTCCTTCAAGCCTGAAATTCTACTAGAATCATTAGTGACCTGGTGTGCCCTCAACAGTGCTCAGATATCACTTGTCATTTTTCACACTGCAGCTCCAGCCTAGACAACTGTCCACTCCCGTACCATCCAAGACCTATGATTTACTCCACAATACTTTTTGTTGGCCTGGGTCTCCTGCAGACCCTCAGGCTACTTGCCTTTAACATCTCCCATGAGCTGCTGCCCGGTGTCAGATTCTGATTAAGGGACACCTGTCGAGACCACCTTACGGCTCCAACTTTCACTATGGACAATCCTCAGCTTGTGTCTTCCATTCTCTAGTCCTAAATAGTTTCCCTGTCGTAATACTTTAACATGTTGCCTGGGCTTGAGTATTGAATAAATTCTCTAACTTTTATGTCCAGAATAGAACTTTGTTTTTCTTCAGAAAATTTACTCTTAAAATCATCTCCATTTTTGACAAGGAAACATCCTGTACAAACATACATTGACCAAAAGCCCAGGAATCAGTTCTTTTTAAATATATGGTTATTCATACTTTTTGTATTTCATACACAACATCTTAGTCCTCTTTATACTCCGTCCACATCAGCACCCTCCCATACCCCCCACCAGATTTCGGTTAGTCTGTCATTTATATTTATGCTAAAATCTCTCAAGTTATTGTCCCCCCTACGTCCCTCAGTGCAGCTTTGTTCACTGGGGTCTAGACACGTCAATCTAGAAAACAAGTGGCTCAGTTAAAAGATGGGCTATGGATCTGAGCAGAAAGTTTGCAAAGGAATAAATAAAGATGGCTAAGAAACATCTTAAAATGTGTAATTAGGAAAATAGAAATTAAAACCATTTTATGGTTTCATCTGACCCCAGTTTGACCGGCTAAGATGAAGAGTAAAAATGATACCAATGCTAGAGAAGATGTGGGGAAAGGGAAACACTCATTCACTGCTGGTGGGATTGTAAACTTAGGCTACCCCCATGGAAAGCAGAGTGGAGAAACCTTACAAAAACTAAAAATGAACCTGCCATATAACCCAGTTATATCACTCCTTTGCATTTACCCAAAGAACTCATCCTACTGCAGAGATATGTGTACATCCATTCTTATGGCTGTTCTTTTCACAATAGCTAACAGATGGGGGTTCCTATCACTTAATCTCCCAGTAAGGACTGGAAAAATGTGTAGTTCAGTGGTAGGAGACTTGCCTTATAATTTGGATCCCCTGTATGGTGTTCATGTGGGCATTTCCCAGTAATTCTGGTGGGTCCTTCCTTCCTTTAGAATATGTTATTTTTTCCACCTCTTTCTACATTACTAGCCAGGTTGCTCACACTGCTGCAAAAGGCAGCACAGCAAGAGAGCTAAAGTGTTACAAGAATTCCCACTTTAAGTATAAATGTATCTTCCTCTTAGTGTAAAGTAAACTCTAACTTCCTGCTGTGACCTACCAGGCACTACAGATGAAAATCTTGCCTTGCATTTAGGTCACCTGCTCACCTGTCCCTCTGTCTATGCATGCCAGTAATCTCTGTTCTGCAGACACTCATTCCTGCTCTCTCACAATTGGCCTGCATTCTACTGCTGCTGTTAGTATTCCAGTTTTTGCATGTTTGTATCATTCTTTTGTAAAGTTTTTATTATTTTATTCTTTTTTTGTGTATGAGTATATTGCCTACATATATGTAAGTGCACCACCCATGCTGTACAAAGCCCAAGGGGATCAGAAGAGGGCTTTGAATCCCTTGGAACTGGAATTACAGACTTGTTAGGTGCCATGTGGGTGCTAAGAATCGAACCTAGGCCCTCTCCTCAGCAAAAGCAGTCAGTGAGCAGGCAACCCCCATCCTGGGGATGTTGCTACCCTGCAGGCCCTCAAAGGTACGAAGCTTGAGACCAGGGCCAAGTCATCAGGGATGTTCGGCAGTGTGGCCGGATGTTGCTGTGGTACACATCATCTGGAGACTGGGGTGGCTGTTAGGAATGTTGCTTTCTTGAAAAAAATGTGCTCAGGGCCATCTTCCTGGTTAATGATTTGTTTTTAACTTATGTCAAAGATGGATTTCTGTTTTTTATATGTATGTGTATGTGGGTATGTCTCTGGGTTATGTACATGTATGTGTGTGATGGTGCATGCAGAGGCAGGAGGAGGTGTGGGGTCCCACAGAGTTGCCATTAGCTTTTTTAGTTTATATGAAGCAAAGCAACATTGGTAAATGTTTTAAGATCCAATTGCCTCAGTTCTGAGTCTATTGGAAGATTCTGTCTCTAGCCTTTTAAACAATGAACATGGCTGTGTGACCAAACTGAGAAAAAATAGTGCCCACCATGTCTAAACCTAAGCTTGCAGTAGGGGAGGCATCTGTCGTATAAAAGTGGAATGCAAGGACATTGAAAATGTTGTGACAGATAATAGAAGGAACCTATATCCCTGTCAACTGTGGGCTTCCCAGCCTTTGTCTAGAATTAATTTCTCAGACCACTTTGCTATGCTTTTTTTTAATTAAATGAGTTAGGCTAAAAGAAATGATATTTTAATGAAAGAAATATTATGTGATACTAATTTTCACACAGTCATTCAGCAAAACTTTATTGAGGACACTTCAATTATTGTAAACAATTAACTGAAATCATTCTGTTTTAGGGATCTGACATTCACTTGAGAGGACCGTTTAGTAAATCAAGAGCAAATCCGTACAGGCTATAATATATTTTGTGGCCATAAGAAGAATCAGGAATGACAGAGAGAAAGGAGTGCAGGGTAGCTTCAAGCCTAAAGGAAACCAGAGCTTTTTTGAGAACACTGCCACTAGAAGAAACTCTCAAGTATGTGAAGGAGTGGAATCCACAGAGAAGGAGAAAATCGGAGTCAAAGGGAACAGCAAGTGCAAAGTCCTTGAGGTGAAAACATGGCCACAATTTTCCAGGAGCAACCAAGAAAGAGTCCAGTGTAAATGGAGTAAGAGGGCTTAAAGACAGAGACAAGTTAGAAACTTGAAAATCAAAGGCCTGTGCCTTAGGACTTATGGATCATAGTGAACAGGACTTTCCCTCACGACAGAAGATACTGGAAAGTTTTTAGAGGATTTTGAACAGAAGATACACAAATTGACATGTAAAAACAATTTCTCAACCTGCTGGTCAAAGGTAGAAAATGACACTAGGTAGGAACTCTTTCAACAACAGAAGAAAGTTATAAAAATTTCCTTGACCAAGATGGTAGTGAAATAGAAGGACATGAATGATCAGATTGGTTATTTACCAATATGAGAGTCCTAGACAGACTGTGGAACAAGAGAGGGAGGGAGGTTTCCACAATGACTCCAAAGTCTCTGGCAACAGAAAATACAGAGTAACTAAGCATTCACTTAGGTGTGGAAGCTAAAGCAGAGACCAGGTTGAAAATGAGAGTGGCCATACTAAGTTTACGCAAGCTCTTTAACTTCTTCTCTTTTTTTTTTCTTTTCGAGACAAGGTCTCCCTGTAGTCCCAGCTGTCCTGGAACTCACTCTGTAGACCAGACTGGCCTTGAACTCACAAAGAGTTTAGGTAGGACTCGGATACCTTGGAACATGCCGTGAAACAAGTGTGAATCTGTATGCTGGGTGAGCACCTAGGCTCATGTCAATATGCTATGACTAGAAATATACTCCAGAAATACAATTTATAGGTTTACCTGTAAAACTGGATATATAGAAATGCAAGTTTTTGCCAGGCATGGTGCCACACGCCTTTAATTCTAGTACTTGGGAATTCAAGGCCTGCCTGGCCTACTTCATGAGATCAAGGCCAGCTGGACTAAAGGGAAACCCCACCTCAAAAGACAGATGAAAGAAAGAAAGAAAGAAAGAAAGAAAGAAAGAAAGAAAGAAAGAAAGAAAGAAAGAAAGAAAGAAAGGCAAGTTTTAAAAAAAAACTCAGTCCATACGAGGCTTATTTTCTATTATTTTGCTTGTAAATTACAAGTTTTAGGAGACTACAAGTTA
The DNA here is from genome assembly GCA_009823505.1 of Rhizomys pruinosus. Taxonomy (NCBI): domain Eukaryota; kingdom Metazoa; phylum Chordata; class Mammalia; order Rodentia; family Spalacidae; genus Rhizomys; species Rhizomys pruinosus. The sequence goes on from VZQC01003312.1 coordinate 2,842,331, forward strand.
TATTATAGAATATATTTTTGAGATAAAAGTCTTTTTAATAACTGTATGTTCTAATACCAATTAGAATGTACTTAAAATGAATTTAGATTGTAAATTTTATATTGTTAATATCTTTCCAAAGCAAGCAACACATTAAAAAAATACATTTAAAATTTTAATTATCAAAAAGAATGTACAAGTTCCTAGAGCTAGCTTAAAGAAAATCTTGCTTAGAAGGCTAATAATTATAAAAATAGAGCCTAGTAGCTTTATGATTTAATCTCAGTGTACTAAGGCATTTAGTAACCTCCTAGTATGTAATGAGACAATAAGTTTATGCCACTAACGTTTAAGAAGGAAGATATACATGCATATATAAAAAATGGAAACATTGTAATGAGCTATTTACTTTTGGGGCCTGTTCCATGAATACATACATACATTAACTAACTAGCAGATTTGATTTTCAGTTATTTTCCTTTATGTTTAGTGCCCCCCCCCATTTCTGTCTTTAACTTCAAACAGTTTGTCTAGATGTTCAGGTTTGTTGGGAGGCTGCCGTCTTCCAGAAGATCTCCTGATTTTTTTGGTCAACTTACAGCTGAAAGTTATGGAAGGGCTTTTACGTTGGTCACAGATGTTGCTTAAAGTAGTTTCAATTCCAGTGTTTCATAGACTTAGCCAAAGACCGACAGTTGCCCTTCTAGGCTATAACCATTTTTCATTCTCTTTTAATTATCTAGATCCACAGTAATAACCACAGTGACCTACAAGAAGGCATTGTTGGACATATTATAATTATATATAGCAATTATGTGTAGTGCCAACAACGCATAAAAATCCTACTTATTAACTAAGGTTGGTAAAAATGAAACTACGCTTGTCACCCTTAGGACATTGTTTCAGTTTTGCAAACCCAAGGGCTTTAATTTTTGAATACAACTTTTTCTGCAGTATATTATTATGACAAGGCAGGTCTATTTCTGTGGAATGACAATACATTAGTAATATTCCAGTAAATATGGAAAACAACTCACATTCCATTTTCCTTCATTATATACTAATCTTTTCCATTACCTTCTGTGTAATAGAATGGGAAATGGAAGTTCAAAGCAAAGGTTAATCTTTGTAATGTAAAATGCCAGGGAAGGTTGTTTAGGACATGTTCCAATGAGGCTCTTGTTCTCTTTAACAACTTTTTAATATTTCAAAATATATTCACACATGTACTCATAATTCTGTTTAAATTATTAGAACTGGAAAGACTGTGACAGATGGATATTCAGCAGTTCTAGAAAGTTTTGACATTGCTCGATGCCTTATCTAAAGTGTCAACATGTATCTTTCATCCACTTTAAAGTCAATGAAGTAGGGCTGGAGAGATGGCTCAGCGATTAAGAGCACTGGATTCTTTTCCAGAGGACCTGGGTTTGATTCCAAGCACCCACATGGAGGTTAACAACCATCAGTAACTCCAGTTCCAAGGGATATGATGCTGTCTTATGGGGCATTGCATGCATGTGGTACACTTACATACATGCAGGTAAAGAACTCACACACATAAAAATAATATATAAAATGTGTTATAGTCAATGTGTATGGGATGCATGTACATACATATGTAAGTATAATAGCTATACTCTCTGTTATTTGTTTCAGCATTGGGATGACATTGTCATGTTGGTTTTATATCATCATTCTTTCATATTATAAAAACAGTGCTTTTATAATCTAATAGAAAGCAATGAAACTTTCATTAGGCTTATACACACAACATACCTAATATTTATGCTCTGGATTCAGCTTTAATTTGAAACTACTGACATTATCCTAAGGCAATAACCATTAATTCAGAGTACCTCATAAAATAGGACACTAACTTTTATATCTGAACCCAAAGTTGATCCCTTCCTTGGCTGCCATGATTCTTTCCACCTTTACCGTTTTTCCCATTTTAGCAAGTGTCATTATCTTCCATGAAGTAGCCTGAGATGACCTGTGAATCACTTAAACTTCATTCTCACCACTTACTTATCTCATTACGTAGATCATGTCAGCATGTGGTTTAGTTATGTGTGTCAAAGTCCATCAACTATAAATTTAGGCTTTCCCTCTAAGGTACTGTTACTCTCTCTGCTTTCATTCACTGTTCCAACTGACATTAATCCTCTCTACCACTGTCAGAATAATATTTAAATACCTTACCTTTACTTTAAACTCTTTATTTTCTGAGCTGAAGACAGACTTAGCTCCTTTAGACTCTGGTTTATCTTTCTAGTTCTGTTGAGCCTTTTGCCTATGCACCCACTGAGCTTCTGAGTCAATGAAGTCCTTGCATTTGTGCATGGATTAACTCATTTTCCTTTGACAAAGCATGTGTTTTATTTCTTTTTTTTCTATTTATAGATACTCAAGAAATGTACATACATCCTCATACCAAAACCAAACCACACCTCTTTCTGTTCTCTTGATATTAGATAAGTAGTATGGTGGATATGCATAACATAGTGGCACTGGGTGTAACATTCAGCCATTGTCCTCAATTGATAGCTTTAGGACTTAATAGAGCATCTGCTCACCTCATTTGTTTGGAAAACTGAGAATCATTGTTCCTGGATCCTCCTACTTGTCTAATGTGAACCTGCCTACATTACCTTCTTGTGAAGGATCTTCAAGGAATGCCCACTGACCACAAGGAATGGCTAAAGTCTTTAAGGAGGCTCCTGAGTCCATCTTAGATGATTCCTGCTTCCCTCTTTAACTCTATTTTATACTCTACATTTCTGGAGTTTCAGGCGGCAGAATCTTTAAAACAAAGTGGCATAAACTGAAAGCCCTAGATTATTATACAGATGTCACTAACATTCCTTTTTGGGGGAGGGTTAAATAATGTTTGCCCCCTCCCCCCTTCATCTCAACAACAAACCTAGGTATTATTTCCACGAACTACAGTCTGGAAAACCAATGAGTTTGTTGTGCTTACTTATGGACCAATGGGTTAGAGTTTACTTACAGGAGTATGGGCGCCCACCCCAGCCAGGCCAGGGCTGCAAAGTCTTTATCTAGGTATGAATGATGGCTTCCCCACAGCAGCATGAAATGATGACAGAGCCTCACCTTGTCTGCTCCGGCCTGTATGCCTTTAGGCCCTGCCCAAGCCTATGTGCCACTAGGGCTGCCTAGTTGGATGGGATGTGTAGCTGGACTCTTAGGCAAGGGCCCTGTGTCTCTGCTTGTTCCTCCATTCCTTCCTGGGGTGTGAACAGTTAACAAGCTCACCTATGATGATCACAGGCAAGCAAATAAGGAAGCAAATAAGTGGAAAGGTGGCATCTGTCTGTTAGAGGTCAGGGCTATACGGCACTTCACCCCTTCCTCCAGCCCTTAACTTTCTTTCCACTGTTTTCTTCTTCAAGAGTCCCTGATCCTTGGAGGCGGTGGGATAGATGTAGAATGATTTCTTCCCATTGCAGTGAGATACTGAATCCTTGGGCGTTCGGCCTTCTCACCACCTCTTTATAGGATGTAACTATTGGCATAGCTCAGTGGTATTCCTTTTCCTACAGAACATAAATAAAAGGAAGAAACATGTGTGTGCGTGCATGCATCATGTGTGTGTGTGTGTGTGTGTGTGTGTGTGTGTGTGTGTATTTATTAGATTATCTTACAGGAGAGCATCCTAGTAGTCCTACACTGGCTGCACCACACTGGAGAAGCTGGGAATCCAGTAGTTGGAATCCAAGAAGTTGATTACAGCAGCAATACGAACTCACCAGTGAGAGAGAAGGCAAGTGGCAAAAATCAAGAGCTCCCTTCTGCCATGGCAATTTAGGCTGGGTCTTCCAGCTGGAATGACCCAATAAGAAAGGGCTCTCTCTCAGTTTAGTTTATCCCAGATCTAATCAAGTTGACACCCAGCATTAGCCATCACAGAAACTGACTGCAGTAGTAACCTATGGGCATAAACACAAATGTTTGGAAGACACCTCAGCAAGTACGTTATATCCATCTAACAAAACAATTTCACTGGCTTTCCCAATGGTGCCTGTAACTTCCTCTGCCATCTGTGGCTGGCCTGACTTGTAGAAACAGATGTGTGTTCCTCCACAGGGAGCAGACTTTCAATCTACACTGGAAATTTGTCAGTTGTACATATATTAGTTGCACCACTATTACACCAGCAGGCACATCTTGCCTGGCATGTTCATGGTGCATCATGTGAGGTCTGTCGTTAAGCATAGCTGTTGTAGATAGTTCTTCCCTAGTGATCTGCAGGGCATCATCTGGTTGGCACTAGGCTAATGGGAGGTTTCAGCTTAGTTTTTAGCTTAGCTCTCTTCCCCTTTTGGACCCCTAACCATAAAAAAGGCAGGCTAACCCTGCTATCTCTCCTTTTCTTTCATCCAATTTAGTGGCTAGGTCGGAGGCCAATATTGACAAGGCCAGCTCATATCTTTTTCTCTTACACCTGCAGTCTTACTCTGGGACTCTGACTTGGCTTGGGACAGACCTCTTATTACCCATAGCAGTGGCCAGGCTGCCCCGCAGCTGCTTGCTGCTGCCTTCACCCCTATTGCACTCTTCCCAGGGTTTGTAATGTCTTCTCTAGACTTTCAGCTGTTCTCCCATGGCAGACCATCTGTTCGAGCAGGGATGCCACTCCACAGCACCTACAAGAAGACTGCCATCCTGGACATCATCCATATAGCTGTCCAGACCTCAGTTTCACATCTTGTTGTCTACTGCTCTGCCCATGACACTGCTGGTACCCCCATTAGCCTTATGGAGCTTGTGTACCATGCCGAAATGTCCTTTGCCAGCGTTCTTTCCTCACCTAGTTTTGCTTTGGTTTTTGGTCTCCTTCCCTATATAAAGGACAACACCATTGCTCTTCCTAAACTCAGTTTTGTCATGTTCTGCCAATTACTCCAAGTGTTACTAAAATATCTTTATTGGAGTGCATATAAGCAATGTGTACCCCCTCCTCCCTTGATGCCAACAACGAAATGAGGTATGATTTTGACAGACTGCAGTCTATGAAACCAGGGAGTGTATTGGGCTTACTTACAGAGCAGTGGGTGAAGGGTTACTTACAGGAGTGTGGGTATCCCACCCCCATGGACTGCACTGGAAAGGCTACATTCAAGCAGGAATGGTGGCTTCCCTACAGCCCCATTGCATAAAATGGTGAGAAATCCCTTAGATTTCCCTAGTCTGTATACCCTTAGCCCCTCCTCTGCCAGCCTATGTTTAACTAGGCTGAAATGAAAATGTAAATGAAAATAAAATAATAAAATATAGAAACTCAATAGTTTAAAATTAAATGTAATATGAATATAAAACATATTTCAATTTTTGCCAAAGGAAAATGCCCCAAAGTCAAAATCAGTGGATTTTATTTTATTTCCAAGTAAAAGGTAGCAACTAAAACAAAGTAGAAGGTTAAAAACAGTTTTATGTCTAAAAATTAAGACAATTAAGAATGTTTTCTTTATATAGATAATAAAAGTGTTAGGAACATTTAAGTTAAAAATAGAGGATCTGAGGATGAAAGATACATTGAACTAACTTAAGTTTGGATAAGCACGTGAAACAACCAGCAAAATTAAAGTAATTAGAAGGCCTGGAGAAGATGGCTTAGTGGTTAAGAGCAAGTACTGATCTTGCACTCTGTTCCGAACACTCAAGTACTGTTCCGAACACTCATGTCACAGAGCTAAATAAGCAGTGTACTCACAACAAACACACACTATGACACATGTATACATATAATTAAAGATAAAAATAAACCCTTTTTTTTTTTACAAATGAAGGGAATTGGAAATACTAAAATAATGACCACATAAAATGTGTACATTGTATAAATCCCTAAGAAAGTAAACAAATCAGAGAAACAAAATAAAAATAGGGATCATGTCATAGCTCTGGTCTAGAGGCACAAAGCTTGAATTCTGGGTAGCATGCTCTTTGGAAATGTTGAATGCTCCTGTGCACAGGAACCCATGGTGCTTGTCAGTTTTATGCAGACTTGCTTGTGTTGACCACATATTCAGATCCTTTGCAATTGTGCATGGAAACAAGCTGTTTGCTTTATAGTCTTTTCTTCTCATACCTGCTCCACACCCTGGATAAATACTTAATTCTCTTGAAGGAAGAACATAAGCACTGGCATGCATTCAGAATATCATTTGTATTATTGACATTTCAGTATTCATTATCATTTAAAGCAGGGAATGTTTTGTACAAACATAAGTAGATCTCTCCACTTGACAACTCTGACCTTTATTCTCACCTTCATTGTGCAGATTATATATAATGAAGATTTAAAGAGTATTGTTACAGAAATGGAGAAAAGGTATCAGTTTCAAAACTACAATGTCAAAACTAATGGCTGCAACTGAAATGAGATTTATGAGTGAACCAACTCGTTTTCTTTACATAGTTATAGTGTATTTATAAAGAGACATTTCTTCTTAGTTTTAAATTATTTAGAGATGTTGAATAAAATTCTGCAATGCAGTTAGCTCTCTGTATCTGTGGTTTATGCCTGGAAGATTCAACTAACAACAAAGTTGCAGTTAGCCTATGGTGGTTATGCCTGTACAAAATGTATGTACACATTTTTTTCTTACTACCAATCTCTAAAAATATACAGCATGATTTTTTTGAATAGAAATAGACATTGTATTGTATAGTATGAGGACTCTCAAGATGATTTAAAATAAACAAGGATGTATATAGGTTGGATTCATGGTGTATATTCCACATAGAGGTATTTGTTGAAGGCCATGTAAACAGTGCCCTGGAAACACAGAGGGAGAGCTGTACCACACCCTGGTAATGTTGCTTTGAATGACCTACTCCATATTAAAAATGTATTTTCTTGGCTTTTTGCACATTTGAAATGTTGTATTCCTATAATGTTGAGACAGATAATGTTGATTTATAAAGTAGTATTTACTTTTGGTGTGGATATAAATTAATAAGCATTGCATATTTATGTGAAACTGTAATTTTAAACAAAATTGTATTTAATTAAGTTTACTTTTTCAAAATTGAGATTTCATAGAGTCTATGAAATGGTTTAGTGAATGTGCTGGATAGCCTTATTTATCAACTTGACACACCTGGGTTTGGAAAGCCTTAATTGGGGAATTGCCTCTATTGGATGGCCTGTGGCCAGGTCTGTGGAACATTTTCTAGATTATTGAGCAATGTGGGGGGTAACAAGCCCACTGGCATGATGCCACCCATAGGCAGGTGATCCTTTATTGTAGAAGTAGGCAGGTTGAGCTGAACGTGGTGGAGCACGCCTTTAATCCTAGCTCTTGGGAGGCAGAGACAGGCAGATCTCTGTGAGTTCAAGGCCAGCCTGGTCTATATAGAGAATTCCAGGACAGCTGGGGTTACAAGGAAACCCTGTCTCAAAAAGACAAAAAAGAAAGAAAAAGCAGGTTGAGCATGGGCCAGGAGAGCAAGCCAGTAAACAGTGTTCTCTATGATCTGTGCTTCAGCTCCTGCTTCCAGGTTCCTGCCCTGTGTTCCTACCTAGGGCTCCCTCAGTAATGAACTGTGACTGATGAGATGTAAGCCAAATAAATACTTTCCTCCCCAAGTTGTTTTTGATCAGTGTTTTATTTTTTCACAGCAATTGAAAGCAAACGAAAACAGTAGGTAAAAAACACTTGATGCTGGCAGCTGACACCTGGCGCCATTGTGAGTCTTATTGCTCAATTCCAGGAGAACTCCAGTTCCAGGGGAATCTGACACCCTCTTCTGACCTCCGCGGCATTGCATGACACGGGTGCACAAATCTACATGCAGACAATACATTCATACACATAAATAAGTAAATAAAATTAAATTAAAAATAAAACAAAAGAAAATGGTGAGGGTAGGTTTTCTAGCTAGAGAAGGCCAGATAGCTTAGATTTGTAATGACTCTTCTGATAAATGTAGTGCCATTTCTGAGCCCTAAACTTTTTTTATATACAATTAGAGAATCATAATCCATGAATCATAAAATTTTAATAGCACACATATACTATATATCTGTTTATGCTTGGAGCTTTGGATGGGGACAAATCACTGTATTAGTGAATAATGTTTCACCCTCACACTTGAGCAAGTTTTTACCTTTTCACTCAATGGCTGAGGATAACTGACTGCTTGATTCTGTTGGAAAGCAGAGAGCTAGAGTTCCACACTGTGCCATGCTCACTGCAAACTTGCCTCCTGTATCACAACGCTTCCTTTTAGTTCATGTCGCTATACTTATCAAAAATGTTATGATGGCATCTTGTCTTAAAATGGTATCACTTTAGAACATTCGGCAATTAGGTAAGGCAGCAGCTGCCATTGCTCCACAACACCTTCACCTCAAAATTTTATCTAATATTTAAAAATAGTTTCATATTGAATTTTTGTGAATTTCATATGATATTTGAGTGCCCAAATGCCCTTTGTTGTGGGTTCATCCACTGGAGCCTGGTCAACCTGCCTAGAGTCTTGCCCTTACATGAGACTGATTCTCACCTTCTCAGGAGCCACGAGTTGCTAATAGTTCCTCTGGTTGGGGTTGGGGTTTCTTACCCACTTTCCCACCTCTATGCTGAGATTTTGTTAGCTTTGAGCTCATGTAGGACTTGTGCAGGATTTCACCATTGCTGTGAGTTCATAAAGTACACCAGCTGTCTGGAAGCTGTCTCCTTGTGGTCACCCACCACCTCCGGCTCTTACAGGCTTTCTGCCCTCTTCTGCAATGCTCCCTGAGCCTTGGGAGGAAGAACTTTGATGTAGGTGTCCTATTCAGGGATAAGCCATCACGCAATATTTTTAAGAGGAGATTGACCTTTTCCTTTCTGCAGAAATCTTGAGATGGTTTTAAATAGGCTGCCCCAGTGCTTTCCAAAAAGCCACCTGTGGTAGCAAGTCACAAGTGCTCACTTGAATTTCTAAGATTAGTCTTCATCAACTCACTTGTCTGAAGAACAATTTCCATTTTCCTAGTGTTCCTGGATAAAAATAAAGCTATTTTGAACACACAAAAAAGAAATCTTGAGATGGTTGAAGGCATGTCTGTGAAGCTGTAGTGACTCAGGCAGGGAGTGCTTGGGAACAAAGTCCTCCAGTTTATGTTGCTTATAAGAAAATTTCCTTTAGCTCAGAGATACACCTCAAAATGAATCATTAATTAATACTTTTGCTGTAAGGAATAAAGGAAGTTGGAAAATGAAAATAAAATAATAAAATATAGAAACTCAATAGTTTAAAATTAAATGTAATATGAACATAAAATATATTTCAATTTTTGCCAAAGGAAAATGCCCCAAAGTCAAAATCAGTAGATTTTATTTTATTTC
>VZQC01003315.1:10435-36162 GCA_009823505.1 Rhizomys pruinosus
TACTCAGACACTGAATGACATGGATGCACTTCTATATATGCAGGCAGCATACTCATACACTGAATGACATGGGTGCACTTTTATACATGCAGGCAACGTACTCAGACACTGAATGACATGGGTGTACTTCTATACTTGCAGGCAACATACTCAGTCACTGAATGACATGGGTGCACTTCTATACGTGCAGGCTACATACTCAGTCACTGAATGACATGGGTGCACTTGTGTATATGCACGCTACATACTCAGACACTGAATGACATGGGTGCACTTCTGTACATGCAGGCAACATACTCAGACACTGAATGACATGGGTGCACTTCTATACATGCAGGCAACATACTCAGGCACTGAATGACATGGATGCACTTCTATACATGCAGGCAACATACTCAGACACTGAATGACATGGGTGCACTTCTATACATGCAGGCAACATACTCAGACACTGAATGACATGGATGCAGTTCTATACATGCAGGCTACATACTCAGTCACTGAATGACATGGGTGCACTTCTATACATGCAGGCAACATACTCAGGCACTGAATGACATGGGTGTACGTCTGTACATGCAGGCAACATACTCAGGCACTGAATGACATGGGTGTACTTCTGTACTTGCAGCCTACATACTCAGACACTGAATGACATGGGTGCACTTCTATACATGCAGGCAACATACACAGGCACTGAATGACATGGGTGCACTTCTATACATGCAGGCAACATACTCAGACACTGAATGGCATGGGTGCACTTCTATACATGCAGGCAATACACTCAGACACTGAATGACATGGATGCACTTCTATACATGCAGGCAACATACTCAGGCACTGAATGACATGGGTGCACTTCTATACATGCAGGCTACATGCTCAGACACTGAATGACATGGGTGCACTTCTATACATGCAGGCAACATACTCAGACACTGAATGACATGGGTGCACTTCTATACATGCAGGCAGCATACTCAGACACTGAATGACATGGATGCACTTCTATACATGCAGGCTATATACTCAGACACGGAATGACATGGGTGTACTTCTATACATGCAGGCCACATACTCAGACAGTGAATGACATGGGTGTACTTCTATACTTGCAGGCAACATACTCAGTCACTGAATGATATGGGTGCACTTCTGTATATGCACGCTACATACTCAGACACTGAATGACATGGGTGCACTTCTGTACATGCAGGCTACATACTCAGACACTGAATTACATGTGTGCACTTCTATACATGCAGGCAACATACTCAGGCACTGAATGACATGGATGCACTTCTATACATGCAGGCTACATACTCAGACACTGAATGACATGGATGCACCTCTATACATGCAGGTATCATACTCAGGCACTGAATTACATGGGTGCACTTCCATACATGCAGGCTACATATTCAGACACTGAATGGCATGGGTGCACTTCTATACATGCAGGCAACATACTCAGACACTGAATGACATGTGTGCACTTGTATAAATACATGCAACATACTCAGTCACTGAATGACATGGGTGCACTTCTATAAATGCAGCCAGCATGCTCAGACACTGAATGACATGGATGCACTTCTATACATGCAGGCTACATACTCAGACAGTGAATGACATGGGTGCACTTCTATACATGCAGGCAACATACTCAGACACTGAATGGCATGGGTGCACTTCTATACATGCAGGCAATACACTCAGACACTGAATGACATGGATGCACTTCTATACATGCAGGCAACATACTCAGACAGTGAATGACATGGGTGCACTTCTATACATGCAGGCATACATACTCAGACACTGAATGGCATGGGTGCACTTCTATACATGCAGGCAATACACTCAGACACTGAATGACATGGGTGCACTTCTACATGCAGGACATACTCAGCACTGAATGACATGGTGCACTTCTTACATGCAGGCTCATACTCAGACACTGAATGGACATGGGTGCACTTCTATACATGCAGGCAACATACTCAGTCATGGATGATATGGGTTCACTTCTATACATGCAGGCAACATACTCAGACCCTGAAGACAGGTTGCACTTCATAATACATGCAGGCAACATACTCAGACACTGAATGACATGGGCATTCTATACATGCAGGCTACATACTCAGTCACTGAATGATATGGTTGCACTTTTATACATGCAGGCAACATACTCAGGCACTGAATGACATGGGTGCACTTCTGTACTTGCAGGCAACATACTCAGACACTGAATGGCATGGGTGCACTTGTATAAATGCAGGCAACATACTCAGTCATGAATGACTGGGTGCACTTCTATACATGCAGCCAGCATCTTCAGACATGAATGACATGGGTGCACTTCGTACTTTGCAGGCACATTACATCAGGACCACCTGAATGGCATGGTGTGCACTTATAAATTGCAGGCAACATACTCAGCACTAATGATATGGGTGCACTTCTAACAGCAGCAGCAATGCTTCAGACACTGAATGACATGGATGCACTTCTCTATATGCAGGCTACATACTCAGACACTGAATGACATGGGTGCACTTCTATACATGCAGGTAACATACTCAGGCACTGAATGACATGGGTGCACTTCTATACATGCAGGCTACATGCTCAGACACTGAATGACCTGGGTGCACTTCTATACATGCAGGCAGCATACTCAGACACTGAATGACATGGATGCACTTCTATACATGCAAGCAACATACTCAGACACTGAATGACATGGGTGCACTTGTATATAGGAAGGCAAAATACGCAGACACTGAATGACATGGGTGCACTTTTACATGCAGGCACATACCAGCACTGAATTGACATGGGTGCACTTTATATCAGGAAGTCAAATACCAGACACTGAATGACATGAATGTACTTCTTTACATGCAGGCTACATACTCAGACATGAAGGACATGGGTGCATTCTATACATGCAGGCATAACATACTCGAGAAACCGAAAATGGCATGGGTGCACTTCTTTATACATGCAGGCATACACTCAGACACTGAATGACATGGATGCACTTCTATATACATGCAGGCAACATACTCAGACACGTAATACATGGGTGCACTTCTATACATGCAGGCAACACACTCAGGCACTGAATGACATGGGTGCACTTCTATACATGCAGGCAACATACTCAGGCACTGAATGACATGGGTGCACTTCTATACATGCAGGCTACATGCTCAGACACTGAATGACATGGGTGCACTTCTATACATGCAGGCTACATACTCAGACATGGAAGGACTATGGTTGTACTTCTTCTACATGCAGGCTACATACTCAGAACACTGAATGACATGGTGACTTCTATAACTTGCAGGCAACATACTCAGCACCTGATATGACATGGGTGCACTTATATACATGCAAGGCAACATACTCGACACTGAATGACATGGGTGCACTTCTATACATGCAGGCAACATACTCAGGCACTGAATGACCTGGGTGCACTTCTATACATGCAGGCAACATGCTCAGACACTGAATGACATGGGTGCACTTCTATACATGCAGGCTACATACTCAGACACTGAATGACCTGGTGCACTTCTATAAATGCAGGCAACATACTCAGGCACTGAATGACATGGGTGCACTTCTATACATGCAGGCAAATACTCAGACACTGAATGACATGGGTGCACTTCTATACATGCAGGCAACATACTCAGACACTGAATGACATGGGTGCACTTCTATACATGCAGGCTGCTACTCAGGACCTGAATGACATGGGTGCACTTCTATACATGCAGGCTACATGCTCAGACACTGAATGACATGGGTGCACTTCTATACATGCAGGCAGCATACTCAGACACTGAATGACCTGGGTGTACTTGTATACATGCAGGCAACATGCTCAGACACTGAATGACATGGGTGCACTTCTGTACATGCAGGTAACATGCTCAGGCACTGAATGACATGGGTGCACTTCTATACATGCAGGCTACATACTCAGACACTGAATGACACTGGTGCACTTCTATACATGCAGGCAACATACTCAGGCACTGAATGACATGGGTGCACTTCTATACATGCAGGCTACATACTCAGACACTGAATGACATGGGTGCACTTCTATACATGCAGGCTACCTACTCAGACACTGAATGGCATGGGTGCACTTCTATACATGCAGGCAATAGACTCAGACACTGAATGACATTGATGCACTTCTATACATGCAGGCTACATACTCAGACACTGAATGACATGGATGCACCTCTATACATGCAGGTATCATACTCAGGCACGAATTACTGGGTGCACTTCCATACATGCAGGCTACATACTCAGACACTTAATGACATGGTGTACTTTCTTATATGCAGGAACATACTCAGACACTGAATGACATGGATGCACTTCTATATATGCAGGAAACATACTCAACACTGAATGACATGGGTGCACTTCTATACATGCAGGCAACATACTCAGACACTGAATGACATGGGTGTACTTCTATACTTGCAGGCAACATACTCAGTCACTGAATGACATGGGTGCACTTCTATACATGCAGGCTACATACTCAGATCACTGAATGAATGGGGTGGCATTTTATATCACCGCTTACAGACTGACTGCACTCGGTTTGCACTCTATCTATACATGCAGGAACATACTCAGGCACTGAATGACATGGATGCACTTTATACTACATGCAGACAACATCTCAGACATGTTTAATGACATAGAGTGGCACTTCCTTACATGAAGGGACCAACTACTCAGACATACCACATGTAATGACATGGGTGCACTTCTATACGTGCAGGCTACATACTCAGTCACTGAATGACATGGTGCACTTCTATACTATCAGGCACGTCTCAGCACTGAATGACATGGGTGTCACGTTGTACAATGCAGGCAACATACTCAGGCACTGAATGACATGGGTGTACTTCTGTACTGCAGCAACATACTCAGCACTGAATGCTGGTGACTTCATACATGCAGGCAACATACTCAGACACTGAATGACATGCGTGCACTTGCATTAAATGGCAGGCAAACATACTCAGTCACTGAAGACATAGGCGTGCACTTTCTATACATGCCAGCCAGCACTGCTCAGACACTGAATGACACAGGGTGCACTTCTATACATGAGGCTACATACTCAGACACTGAATGGCATGGATGCACTTCTATACATGCAGGCAACTACTCAGACACTGAATGGCATGGGTGCACTTCTATACATGCAGTCAATAGACTCAGACACTGAATGACATTGATGCACTTCTATACATGCAGGCTACATACTCAGACACTGAATGACATGGATGCACCTCTATACATGCAGGTATCATACTGAGGCACTGAATTACATGGTGCACTTCCATACATGCAGGCAACATCTTCAGACACTGAATTGACAATGGGGTCACTTCTATACATGCAGGCAACATACTCAGACATGAATACATGGGTATTCTTTTTTTTTTAATAAAAAAAAAAAAAAAAAAAAATTTATTATTATTTTATATATATATATATGTAGTATATATATAATTTTTTTTTTTTTGGTCTTTTTGAGACAGGTCTCCCTGTAGTCCCAGGTGTCCTGGAACTCACTCTGTAGACCAGGCTGGCATTGAACTCACAAAGATCTGCCTGCCTCTGCCTCCCAACGTGCTAGAATTAAATGTGTGTGCCACTCCGCCCAGCTAACCCCAGACTCTTGATCATTCTTCTGTAACTTCCCTGTTACAGGCATGCTCCACCATGTCTGGCTTCTTTTAATATTTTAATAAGATCCTATTTGTGTGAGCGAGCACTCGTGTGCCTGTTACTATTGCATTCAAAGGTCAGAGGACAACTTCTGGGCTACCTGTCCCACACCATGCTGGGTCTCAGGAATCCAATTTGGCTGTCAGGCTCAGCAGCAAGTGTCTTTACCTGATGAGCAGCCACTTCACCAGCCCCTAGGAAAAGGTAGCCCAGGCTAGCTTTGAACTTATGATCTTCTCGCCTCCTCCTCTTCAGTGTTTCCTACTGGTGTGCACCACCACAACTGGCTCATCCCTGGGTTCTAGACTGATTTTTCTACTTTATTTACCTTTGGGGTGTGGGGGTGGTACTCGTCTGAAGGACAGGAGACAATATTCAGGAGTTGGGATTTTCTCCTTCTACCATGTGTGTCCCGGGGATGAAACTCGAGTCATCAGGCCCAGAAGCAAAAGTGCCCTGACCCACTGAGCCACCTTGCTAACCCTATCGCGATTCTTTTGAAGTGCTGCATATTGTGGAGCTGGGCATATTGACACTTGCTTGTATTCTCAACACTCAGGTGGCCAAGGCAGAAGGATCTGAAGTTCAAAAGTAGTCTTTTTTTTTTTTTGAGACAGGGTCTCCTTGTAGCCCCAGCTAGCCTGGAACTCTCTATGTAGACCAGGCTGGTCTTGAACTCACAGAGAATCTCCTGCCTCTGCTGCCCGAGTGCTGGGATCAAAGGTGTGCACCACCATGCCCAAACCCCCTATACACACAGTGTACAAAACCCAAACCTGGGTTGGATGTGGCAAGGCACACCTCCAACCCCAGCACTTACGAGGCAGAGGCAGGAGGATTGCCTCGAGTTCTAGGCAATCTGGACTACATTGGGAGTACTGGGCCACTGTGGGCTACAGAGCAGGACCCTCTTTCAAAAAACAAGAAACAGCCGGGGCAAGATGGCACGTGCCTTTTATTTCAACACTAAAGAAGCAGAGGCAGGTGGATCTCTGTGAGATCCAGGCCAGCTTAATTTACAGAGCAAGTTTCAAGTCAGCTGGGCCTACAGGGAGATCCTGGCTCAAAAAAACAAATGAAAGAGAAGAAACAAAAACCAAAACAGGCTGTGAGTGGTGGTTCATACCTTTAATCCCAGAACTCGGGAGGCAGAGGCAGGAGGATCTCTGTGAGTCCACGGCCAGCCTGGTCTACATCGTGAGTTCTAGGCCAGCTGGGGCTACAGGGAGACCCAGTCTCAAAAAGACCAAACAAAACAGCAACAACAAAGAAAAAAACAAAACAATCTGACAAAAACAGATAAAAGAACAAATCTGACAGCAACAGATAGAAAAACAAAATCCACTGTGTTGATGACATCACAGTGAGGCGACCTCTTGGTGGTCTAAGATCCCTTCCTGACAGAACTGACAAAATATGTTTTCTTCATGGTGACACTCAGTGGCTCAGAAACTCCTGTGGGCGAAGCTGATGCCACGTTCATAGGGAGCCAGGCTGTGATCCTGATCAGGCCGGTTCCACTGTTCTCCATAGACACGCACTTACTGTAGGAACCAATGCAGTGTCGGCGCTGGGGTGCAGCTCAGCACAGATGGCAAGGTCTCATGTGTGAATGCCTGGGTTCAATCCCTAGCACTGGGAAAAAAACAAAACAGAATAAAGCAACCGTTGCTTAAGACTGTCCTTGGGACCCTTGCTCGACATGGCTGAAAATCATTCCCAGGGCCTCGCCAGGCATGTGCTCTGCCCCGGGCTGCACTCTAGCCCTTTGATGCATTAGGAGTCATACTTTGGATGCTTGCTGGGTGGGAAAGACAGCTGTCGCCAGGACAGATGCTTCTCAGCTGGTTAGAGTCTGAGATCAACGAGCCTTCTGTCCAGGGATCAGAATTTTTACTCAAAAAAATTGTCAAACAGGTAAACTATGACTGTTATTTGAAATTCAAGTATGAATTTGAAGCACACACCCATAATCCCACCACTTGGGAAATTGAGGCAGAAGAATCAGGAATTTGAGGTCATCCTCAGCTCCACATGTGATTCAAGGCCAGCCTGAAATGCACATGACTTGGTTTGAAAAAATAATTTAAAATATATGCATACACAAATGAAATTTTAAAAACTGGGTTGGGGACAGGAGAGATGGCTCAGCGCTTGAGTCCTTAGTGCTCTTGCTGAGGGCCTGGGTTAAGTTCCCAGCACCCACCTGGTGCTCACATAACTTCTTAATTAGTTTAGGGTCGATACATCCTCTTGCCTCCGAGGGCATTGCATGCATGAAGTGCGCTTACATACATGGAGGCAGAACACCCACATGCATAGTAAAATAAAAATAACTTAAAATTTGTGTTGGGGGCTGGAGAGATGGCCTAGCGGTTAAGAGCGCCGAATGCTCTTGCAGAGGACCCAGATCGATCCCCAGCACTCACATGGCGGCTGAGAACCCTCTGTAACTCAATTCCAGAGAACTCCTGTTCCAGGGGATCGACACACCCTCTTCTGAACTCCGCGGCATGCAAGACACGGGTGCACAGAAAAAAAACATACAACTACAACACACACACACACACACACACACACCAACACACAACAACACAAAAAAAAAGAAAAAAAAAAAAAACCTGGGCTGGAGAGATGGCCTAGCGGTTAAGAGCGACAACTGCTCTTACAGAGTACCCGGCTCTTACAGAGGACCCGGGTTTGATCCCCAGCACCCACATGGCGGCCAAGAGCCGTCTGAAACTCCAATTCCAGGAGAACTCCAGTTCCAGGGGAATCCGAGACCCTCTTCTGACCTCTGTGGCATTGCACGACACGGGTGCACAGACTTGCATGCAGACAGTACATTCATACACATGCAGAAATAAATAAATGCCAGGCGTGATGGCGCACGCCTTTAATCCTAGCACTTGGGAGGCAGAGGCACGCGGATCTCTGTGAGTTCGAGGCCAGCCTGGTCTACAGAGTGAGTTCCAGGACAGCCAGAGCTACAGGGAGACCCTGTCTCAAAAAGACCCCCCGCCCCAAAAAAAACCCTAAAAAAAATATTAGAAAAAAATTGTGTTGGAGTTCAGCATGGTGGTGGTAGCCTGTAATTTCAGCACTCACGAGATGGGGACAGGAGAATCAGAAGTTCGAGGCCAACCTCAACTACGTAGATAGTAGGAAGCTAGCCTCAACTACCTGGACACAATCTCAACTAAGGTTAGAGCTTATCTGGTGAGAGCGTGCTGTGGACACTGCCCTCTGGTGGCCACATCCAGCATAGAGGGGAGATGAGGCTGTGTCATTTGCTATTCTGATGCTGAGCACCAGAGGGCAGAACACAATAGTCACTGTGCTAAATCCACTCTCCCACCTCTCCATCCTCACCCAACCCCAATCGCCAGGTTGGTCCTGGCGACCAAGGACCAAATAGCGCCAGAGGAAGAGCTAGACAGTGCAGGAGTGAGCCAGGCTCCTCACAGTGGTGATGCTTAAGGATGTTAGCAAGCTTATCTGTGTCCTCTCTGGCCTCTGCCTAAGTCCACAGCAGTCCTGACTCTCTGACCCCTCCAGAGACTGAGGAATAGCCATCACTGTTCTGGCTCTGGGAAAAACGACTTCTCTAAAAACTTTTCTCTGATACAAGTTTAATATAACCACTCATTTACTCAAGAGAAGATGCCGGAGCACCTACAAAATGCAGGTGCTATTATTGGTCTTTTCGTTATACCTTCTTGTCCATGGGCACTACATGACACAGGTATACTTACACACATACAGGCAATACACTCATACACTAAAATAAGATAATTAAAAAATAAAATTTTTTTAAATTGCCCAAATCTAGGCCCTTCTTTTTTTTAATTTTTAAATTTAATTTATTTATTTTATTTATTTATTTATGTGTATGAGTGTACTGTCTGCATGTAGGTTTGTGCACCCATGTTGTGCAATGCCTCGGAGGTCAGAAGAGAGTGTTGGGTTCCCCTGGAACTGGAGTTCTCCTGTAATTGGAGTTACAGACGGTTCTCAGTCGCCGTGTGGGTGCTGGGGATTGAACCCTGGTCCTCTGCAAGAGTAGTCAGTGCTCTTAACCACTAGGCCATCTCTCCAGCCCTAGGCCCTTTTTTTTTAATTAATTAGTTTATTTATTTATTTTTGTTCTTTTGGAGAAACAGCACCCACCTGGTGGCTTACAACTATTTGTAACTCCAGTTCTAGGGGATGCAAAGCCCTCCGAGGCCATGAGAGGGCTTTCCATGCATGTGGTACACTTACACACATGCAAGCAAAACACCCATACACATAAAATAAAAATAAATTAATTTAAAAACTGGGTTGGAGTTCAGCATGGTGGCATTAGGGTATAATTTCAGCACTCATGAGCTGGAGATGACAAGGAATCAGAAGTTCTTTTAGTTACAGGACAGTGAACAGGAGAGGCCCAGGCCCTGCCCAACTGAGACTCATAATTGAGAGGGGATGTTAGGACCAGGTCAGAAAGAAGTTAATCAAAAGGAAAGGGTTAAGCATGCAGGAGCAACTCTCTAGTCGAAGCAGGTCTGGTTCTCATAGTTACTCCCTCCCACCTTGAGTTATCAGTTCTCAGAGCTCCCTGAGGTCAGGATGAGCTTTCCCAGCCCTGTAGGAGGCTTCTCACCCCTAAGGAGCCCATTGCTCTCCAAGGGGCTTCACGCTGCTAAACACAACCATTGTTTCAAACAAGGGGTGCAGAGCAAGTGGACTGATCCAATGAAAGACCGCCTGGTCTGCAACCACCAAGACCCCACCAATCAGAGAAAGGGTCACTGTAACCGCAGTGGACATCCTCTAACTGGGAATAAAAGTGGGAGAGGATCGGACCTCGGGGCTGCTGCCCTCCAGTCCCTTGGGAATGTGCTCGGCCCGACGCGTCAATCTGTCTCTGTCACTGTCTCTGTGTTGTGTTCTGTACTTTTTCCTTAATGTAATGTTCTTTTTTTTTTTTTTTTTTTTTTTGAGACAGGGTCTCCCTTTTAGTCCCAGCTGGCCTGGAGCTCGCTCTGTAGACCAGGTTGGCCTTGAACTCACAGAGATCCGCCTGCCTCTGCCTCCCAAGTGCTAGGATTAAAGGCGTGTGCCACCACGCCCTTCTGATGTAATGTTCTTTTATTAAAGCTTTTCCTCCACAGTTTTTGGCCTCTCGAGAGATTCTTTGGTAGAGTGGCATTTCTACCTCAACAGGGAGACACACTAAAACTTTAGAGCAAAAAATTAAGAGACCAAGTTTGGCTAGAGTCCGCCCTGGGGTACACACACCAAGGCCGGCAGTGAAAGGGGTCTGGCTCATGTCAGGAATGAAGAGGCGTGAAGAGGCGTGGGAGTGGAACAGTTGCTGACAAAGGAGGGTTAGGCAGAGACCTGGGAGTGCAAATGCCTGCAGCCTGGGAAGGCTTGGGCTCCTCCAGAGAGGAGGCCAGCTCAGTGGTTTGGAAATTCCCCACTCACAGAAACCATAAAGAACTAACATGCCCAGCATGGAAGAATCTGGAACATGGCCTGTCACTAAGGGCCTAGCCTGTACCACATGAGATCCTGTCTCAAAAAAGAGAAAGGTGTTACAAAATATTAAAAAGTAGGAGATGGAGAGATGGCCTAGCGGTTAAGAGCGCCGACTGCTCTTGCAGAGGACCCAGGTTCGATCCCCAGCACCCACATGACGGTCGAAAACCATCTTTAACTCCAGTTCCAGGGGAATTCCACACCTTCTGACCTCCTCGGCATTGCACGACACAGGTGCACAAACCTGCATGCAGACAGTAACATTCATACACATAGGAAGATAAATAAAATTAAAAAAAATAGTAAGAGTCAGGGCTGGAGAGATGGCTCAGCGGTTAAGAGCACTGTCTGCTCTTGCAGAGGACCCAGGTTCGACTCCCAACACCTACATGGCAGCTAACACCGGTTTGTAACTCCAGGCCCAGGGGAGTCCCTCTTCTGTCCTACACAGGCACTGAATGGCACCTGGGTGCACTTACACATGGAGGCACACGCCCTTAATCCTAGCACTCCAGAGGCAGAGGCAGGCGGATCTCTATGAGTTCAAGGCCAGCCTGGTCTACAGAGTGAGTTCCAGGCCAGCTGGGACTAAAGGCAGACCCTGTCTCAAAAAGACAAAAAAAAATATGTAGGCATAACACTCACACACAGAAAATAAAAATCAATCAATCAATCAATCAATCAATAAATAAATAAAATAGATGGTCCAGCCAGGAATGTTGGCGCACGCCTTCAATCCCAGCACTCACGAGGCAGAGGTAGGTGGATCTCTGAGATCAAGGCCAACCCAATCTACATAGTGAGTTCCAGGCCCGCTGGGGAGAGCTTGTCCCCCAAAAGACCAAAAATAAATAAATTAATTAGTTAAAAAAGAAGAGTCTAAATTTGGGCACAAGTGCTGAGTTAAAGGCATGAGCCACACCAGCTTGAATTGTTTACCATTGAGACAAACAATGTTATGTATTTGCGGGGTGCAGTGGTTTGGGGCTGGGGAGTTGTTACATTTCTTCCTTGTGGGGTAGTTTTGCTAGTCCTGGAGACTTGCCTCCTGGGCAAGTTTTCTAACCACTGAGCCACAGCCCCAATTTGTTTGTTTTGACACATGAAGCCCAGGCTGGCCTCAATCTCACCACCTTCTCACCTTGGCCAGGTTCTGAAGACTGAGATTACAGGTGTGCACAGCCATACCTCCTTTGGTGTGGTTGTCATGTGTATGTGACGTGTAGAGATCTTATGAAGGCCCTGTAGCATGCTGCCACTTCAAACACTGAGGTGAAAACATCTTTGCTCGAGAACTTTGGAAATCCTCTACTAGGTGTTTTGAAATTTACAGTAAATTGTTGCAGACTCCAGAGCCTGTCCATCCTATGGTATCATCATCTCAGACCTCTTAACCACCTCCTGTTGTAACTTGTGAGGATGCTTCCGTGACGGCAACCTTTTCGGCTTCCACCTGTGAGGTCACATGTGTCCTTTCTACATCTGGCTTCTTCTGTTTCACATCATGTTCTCCTGGCCAAACTATGTTGCTGCAAATGACAGGATTTCACCCTCGTCATGGCTGACTAATATTCCATTAGGCATAGACACTGCATTTTCTTTATCCACACATCTACACACCGACACATAGGCTCTACATGGACTGAGGGGACCCCAAACAAAGGTGCACAGCCAGGAATGACAGCACCCCCAAAGAGGATGGTCGGTAGCAGGAGAGAGGACAAAGAGCCCAGTAAAGCCTTGCTGATGACAAAAAAGATATTTATTTATTTATTTTTATTTATACGACTGTTTTGTCTGCATGTAAGTGTACCATGTGGGTGTAAACCCACAAACACTAGAAGAAGGCATCCGATCCCTTGGCTAAGGCCAGGATCTGTCATGCGTAGGAGGTTCGGGTGGCCACAACCCTGTGCTCTGGGCTCCACAGTGACAGATGGCAGAACTACCAACACAGGAGAGACTGTGAGCACGGATGACCTAATGTTCTTACTGTCCAGAGAGAGGCAGCAACTCACCCCTGATAACACAGGCAGCAGCATTAGGGGAAGGGGGAGTGTCTGGGGCTGAATCCC
Source organism: Rhizomys pruinosus (assembly GCA_009823505.1). Classification (NCBI taxonomy): domain Eukaryota; kingdom Metazoa; phylum Chordata; class Mammalia; order Rodentia; family Spalacidae; genus Rhizomys; species Rhizomys pruinosus. The sequence goes on from VZQC01003315.1 coordinate 23,836, forward strand.
TGCAACGGTCTGAGTCTGGATTCTTCAGCCCAGAGCCAGGAGCAGGGAGGCCAAACACCGGGTGACGAGCACAGAGGCCTGAGCTCATGGCCAGGAACATACCCAGGTGCCCCTGGACTGAAGGCACGTGGCCCAGGGCAGCCCTCCAACATAAAGACACAGACACTGGGGTCAGGAATGTAGCGCCTGGATGGGGAGGTCGTGAGGGGGTGATGTAGGTTCTCTGAGTACAATGGACCCTTTCTCATTCGTTTGTTTGTTAAAGCAGGGTCTCCTGAGGTGGGAGAGATGGCTCAGCAGTTAAGAGCACTGGCTGCTCTTGCAGAAGAACCAGGTTCAAATCCCAGCACCCACATGGCAACTAACAAAGGTCTTTAACTCCAGTTTCAGGGGATCTGGTACCCTCTTCTGGCCTCCACAGGCATTGCATGACACAGGTGCACTTACATACATGTGGGCATAACACTCATACACATAAAATATAATTTAAAAAGACAGGGTCTCCCTGTAGCCCCAGCTTGCCTAGAACTCATAATGTAGACCAGGCTGGCCTCAACCTCACAGAAATCTTCCTGCTTCTGCCTCCCTGGTGCTGAGTCTAAAGGTGTGTGCCACCATGCCCAGCACTCTCCACCATTGGGCTTGGCTCTCTCTGTATGCTCCCTCAGCTCAACTAGAGAGTTACACTTCCATCAAGGGAGGGGTCACTTACTGATGATCCACCATGGCCCTGTCCTTACTGCCCAAGGAGAGCTATCTCCTATCAGGGCTGAGATCAACTTCCGTAAGTTCAATAGAAGTCTTTTACTGGGATGTCGCTCATTCGCTCCCGAACTTTAGGGAACCAGACATCCAATCAGGAGGTGGACGGCGGGAGACAGTCTGAAGCGAAAGGGAGGTGGGCAATGACAGAACAAGCCATGTCATGTCCGGATCCCACAGGACAGACAGGCACACATTCTAGGAGCCCCCAGGAAGGGTGCGGGCAGATGCGGGCTTGCTCTGAATACCCGCCAAGCTCCTGTGCTGGAAGTCAGAGGGGCAGAGGTGATGCTGGAGCCCTCAGCCTGGCTTCTGGCCTGTGACTCTGAGGTTGGAAGCTGAGGGGCCAGAGCTGGATCTCAGTTGGGTGAGTGCTGGCCAAGCACACACAAAGATCCGGATTCAGTTCCCACCATGGTATAAGCTGGTGTGGGGCTGCACACTTGTGATCTGAGTCCTTGGAAGGGACCCCTGGGTGTGGCTTTCTTTCTGAGCACCTCACTTTCTCTTAAGGCCAGAGGTAAAAATATACATTAAAACTGTTTTTAATAAATTCCAATTATGGGGCTGGAGAGATGGCTCAGTGGTTAAGAGCACTGACTACTCTTACAGAGGACCTGGGTTCGAATCCCAGCACCCACATGGCAGCTAAGAACCGTCTTTGACTCCAGTTCCAGGGGAATCTGATGCAAAAAAAAAAAAATTCCAATTATAAGAATAAATATCAGTCCTTTCTGTAAAACTTTGGTTTAGGACAAGGAATTAAAAAATATTTTTTTCTGGAATAAAATCACTTTAATTAACAAACAAAACATAACACAGATGGTTTAAAAAGGTCAAACACGGCTGGGTGTGGTGGTGCACGCCTTTGATCCCAGTACTTGGGAGGCAGAGGCAGGCTAGTTCCAGGATGTCTGGGGTTACAGGGAGACCCTGTCTCAAAAGGTCAAACACTTGCCTAGCCCCAATATGCACACATCTCAGTGAACATCTGTACGTGACCACCCCCTTCCATGGCCATTCTGGAGCAGTGGTGTTGTTAATAACCTAGTTTACACAGGGTTCACAGCACCATTGCCAACTTCGGTTTTAACACTAAAGTTGGTCATCAGAGCCGGTTTTACAACTCTTCAGTTCGAACTTCCTGAATAGAGAAGCCCTCCATTTGCAAGTCGACTCTACTTCAGCACTCTGCTTCTGAGAAACACTCCATAAACTGACCTCAAATAGGCAAGAGCCACCAAACTGCTGCTCCTTGAGCTAGCTGGGACCCCTGAGGCTCCTGGTGAGTGACATCAGCTTTTGCAGGATCAGCATTACCACCTCACTGAAGCCTCCAGTGATGGCGTGCCCCGGTGTGTGCCACACTGCAGAGCCCACAGCCATATCAGCTGTGGTGGTTGTCCTCTGGGCCATCAGGCCTGGCAGCCAGGGTACAGCAGCAGGTAGGCCAACTGCAGATGGTTCAGCTGCGGCTGGAGGCTGAGCTGCAGGTTCTGGGTGGGGAGCAGTGTCATGGTGGTGCACACCTTTAATCCCGGCATTCAGAAGGCAGAGGCAGGTGGATCTCTGAGTTCAAGGCCAGCCTGGTCTATATAGCAAAGAAGCTGAAGCTACAAGGAGACCCAGTCTCAAAAAGACCACCACCGCCACCACCACCACCACCACCAACAACAACAACAACAACAACAACAAAATAGCCAACTGTGAAAGACTGTGAGGTTAAACTCTAGCCAATGGGGAGAATTCTGTTCTTTTGCAATAGAGATAAAAACTCTCAGACCTCTGGGTGGGGTAAGCTCTCTGAATGATGAAACTCACCCTTTTCAAAAGTAAAAGCCTCCTGGCTGAGTTACTTTTATTTTGTCCCCATGTTCTTTGTGTGGTATCAGTAGGGTCCTTGGATCTCAGGTTTCTAAAATGATTATGCTTCGAAAAGCCAAAACAAAACTAAAACAAAATGAGGGGCCAGTGATGTGACTTAGCAGGTGAGGTGATTGCCCCCAAGCCTAAAGACCTGAGTTCAATCCCCAGTACACATGGGAGAAGGGGAGACTTCACTTCCTCAAGCTGTCCTTTGACTACCACAGGCGCACAATGGCACGTCTTCACCCCAACAGGAATAAATAAAATGCAATTTTTTTTGTCTTTTTTGAGACAGAGTCTCCTTCTAGCCCTAGCTGGCCTGGAACTCACTATGTAGACCAGGATGGCCTTGAACTCACAGAGATCCACCTGCCTCTGCCTCCTGAGTGCTGGGATTAAAGAAAGACATGCGCCACCATTCCTGGCATAAAATGTAATTTTTTTTCACTCCAGGAACATGATTTACTTCCATGTGGGGTGACTGCAGACACATGGTGGAAGCAAAGGCAGGAAGTCAGGAGCCATAAAATGTAATTTTTTTTTCATTTTTGTTTGTTTATTTTTTTAAGGGATTCACAATATAAGAGCACAGTTGTTTTCAGATCACATTAATGTTGCTCAGTTTGCCATACAATTAGGTAATTGGCACTAGCATCCACAGATGAGGGATACCATTCATCATTTGTTTTTCTGGGACTGTGTTACTTCACTCAGCATGATACCTTCTAGCTCCAGCCATTTACCTGCAAAGCTCATGATATCATCTTTTTTTTTTTTTTTTGTATGTTGTATGAATGTACTGCTCGCATGTAGGTTTGTGCACCCGTGTTTGCAATGCGTGGAGGTCAGAAAGAGGGTCTCGATTCCCCTGGAACTGGAATTAGAGTTACAACAGACGGTCTTAGCTGCCATTGGGGTGCTGGGGATCAAACCGGGGTCTCTCTGAAGAGTAGTTGGTGCTCTTAACACTAGGCCATCTCTCAGCCCTGATGTCATCTTTCTTTACTGCTGCATAGTACTCACTTGTGTAATGTACCACAATTTTTTCTATCCACTCGTCAGCTGAGGGGCATTTGGGTTGGTTCCAGCTCCTTGCTATTTGTGAAAGAGCTGCAATAAACATGGCTGTGCGATGTATCTCTGTGGTGGCGTAAGTCTTGAGGGTACATGCCCAGGAGTGGTATGGCTGGGTCGGGTGGCAAGTTCATTCTAAGTCTTCCAAGGGTTCTCCACACTGCTTTCCATAGTGGCTGTACGAGTTTACATTCCCACCAGCAGTGGATGAGTGTTCCCCTTTCCCCACAACCTCTCCAGCACTTGGTATCATTTGTTTTCTTGATCCTAGCCAGTCTTACTGGAGTAAGATGATATCTTAAAGTGGTTTTGATTTGCATTTCCTTAATGATTAGTGATGTTGAGCAGTTCTTGAGGTGTTTCTCAGACATCTCTAATTCCTCGCTTGTGAAGTCTCTGTTCAGTTCTTTGCTCCATCTATTGAGCGGGTCGTTTGTTTTCTTTTTTCTTTGTTTTTTGAGTAGTTTATATATTCTGGAAATCAATGCTTTGTCAGATGTATCTGCAGCGAAGGCTTCCTCCCACTCTGTGGGATTTCTCTTCACTTCCTTGATTGTTTCTTTTGATGTACAGGAGGTCCCATTTGTCAATTGTGGACCTTAATTCTTGCACAGCTGCTGTCTGAATTAGGAAGTCTTTTGCTACGCCTATGTCTCGTAGTCTGCTGCCAACTTTTTCTTCTATTGCCTTCAGAGTTTGGGGTTTCACGTTGAGGTCTTTAATCCATCTGGAGTTGACTTTTGTACAGGGTGAGAGGTAGGGGTTTAATTTTATTCTTCTACAAGTGGTGATCCAGTTTTGCCAACACCACTTGCTGAAGATGCTGTCTTTCCTCCATTATGTCTTCTTGGCCCCCTTGTCAAATATGAGGTGGCTGAAATTGTATGTGCTCAGGTTTGGATCTTCAGTTTTGTTCCATTGGTCAACAGGTATGTTTTTGTGCCATTACCAAGCTGCTTTTATGACTATTAGCCTTGAACCTGGTCCGTTGGCCACCCCGGGTCTGCTTCTGCACTGGCATGATCTTTTTTTTTTTGGTCTTTTTGAGACAGGGTCTCCCTGTAGCCCCAGCTGTCCTGGAACTCACTCTGTAGAACAGGCTGGCCTTGAACTCACAAAAATTAGCCTGCCTCTGCCTCCCAAGTGCTAGAATTAAAGGCATGCACCACCACGCCCAGCTTGGCATGATCTTTAACACCTCATCCTTAAGGGATGCTCCCAGGAAGAAGTCAATAATCTCAGATGCCTTAATAGGTAGAGAGAACAGGTAGATCTCCTCCAGGGATTTGATCTTCATGTCCTTGACCAGGCAGCCCAGCTTGGTGACTGAGATCCACTCCTTGTCTTCAGCTTTGCCTCCACGAGCCCCGTGGCCATGGCCCCGACCACGGCCACGGCTCTGGCCCTGGAGACCGCTACCAAATCCTCCACGGAAGCCGCCATGGCCTCCCAAGCCTGGGCCCTGGGTCCTCCGGGCCCTCCGGCTGCACCAGTGTCATCTGCCACTTGGTGTTTCTCCAGGGAAGAAGCAGAAGTTATTTTTTCATTACATGCAGGCATCAGACTGGGCAAAACCCACAGCAGAGAAACTAAGACCCAAACAGGAACACATACAGGGTTTGTAAGATTTTCTTACGTCACTTCTTGGCAGTAATCATCTTGGTGGCTCTGAGATTTCCAGAACAGAAGTACAGGTGCTAAGTCCAAAAACTGCACAGAAAAACTCTTGTTAGGGTCCGAGAATCCACAGCAGACACACCAAAGGATGGAAAACCAAGGCTTTATTTCAGGAAAAAGTAAACCAGCATGATGGGGTGGGAGGGAAAAGGCTCCGACCCCAATAACTGGGATCGCAGGCCTTTTATACAGGGTTCAGGGGGAATTTTAGTGAGGTTTGGGTAACTTGTAGCCTTATTGGATAATAACAGGCTTACAGCTCATGGTTAAGTCAGCCCAACAGCACCCCACATACCAACAGTTACCTTTAGACACAATCCTGGGACCGGAACAGGGAAGTATTGGGCTAGTCCACCTGCCCTCACATAAAAACAGTTATCTTTAACAAGTTTAAATTTTATTAGCTGTTCTTGAGGCCTCGAACAACTGACCTCATCCCCAAAAAGGTCAGTTGCCAATAAACCTTGAGCAATTGACCTTTCCCCCCAAATTGGGCAGGTTCCAGTAACTGCTTAAAATGGTGGCTATACTCAAAATGGAGACAGTGTGGGCCGCTCTTACACTCTCAAGCCCAGGATTCAATCTTTGTAACAAAATTTATTTATTTATTTATTAAATTTTATTTATTTTTGTATGTGTATGAATGTACTGTCTCCATGTAGGTTTGTGCACCCGTGTCGTGCAATGCCGCAGAGGTCAGAAGAGGGTCTCAGATTCCTATTTAATTTGTTGGTCCACCAGGGAGCCAACTGAGAAAAACCGATGGACCTGGGATGCACCTACTCCACCCAGGGATGAGTGCGACCCTGCTTGTCTATAACAGAGAGCTTTTAAAGACAAACACCAAAAACTAGAGGAATTTTGTGATGCTATAGAAACAATTTTGAGGCTACAGAAACACACAGCAAGCAGTGGTGACCTTTATTTTTTATCTTTTTTAAATGCAGCATACAAACGTTATTTAACAAAAGGAACAGGTGAAATAAAACAGGCGCTATATTAAGAAAAAAACTGGAAGAAAATTTATCTTTAACAATGTAAAATAACCTACTTGTAGTTGCATTTAACTGAGCTCTGTTGCTGTGAAGAATACAGCTCATGCACAGGTATGGAGAATGATTTGTACATTTTTCAAGTATTCACTGAATACTACCATATATACACATATACATTAAATTTGAAAAAGATTAGAAGATGCCAGATGTACTTCATTTCTGTTGCTCTTTTGGAAGAGGCCATCTAAACAGAAGTGGTTCTGGCTCATGAATCATGTAATGAACCCATCCTAGACTCTGTTGGACACCAAGTCTCCTCCACCCCTCTTCAGACATCAGATGAGTTCTGGGTACTTGTTTGGAAACCTCTCTGGGTAACATGACATGACTGGAGACAGTTTCAGATCACAGGGTTGAGAGGGCTCAGTCCCCAGACTGCCCCCCACATGGCATTTGCTCCGTGGTGACCTTTAAACTGATGGGTTGTGTTTAGCAGTATGAAGCCTCTTGGAGAGTGAATGTGCTCCTTAGGGGGTGGGAAGCACTCCTCCAGGGCTAGGAAAGTTCTCCCTGACCTCAGGTCACTTTGGAAACTAGGAGTTGAGGGCCAGACTGTATTCTTGTGGTTAGGGTACTCATGGGAACCAGGCTTACTTTAACTCAATTTTCCAGGTAACTCCTTCCTTCTAATGAACTCTTTCTGACCTGCCCCTAACATATGATCCCCTTAGGGTTTTACAGTATAATACTGTAGCCTTAAGTTGTTCTTCCTCCCTGTACTGCAAGTGACTCCAGATTCCCTGGACTGCTCCGGTGGACAGCGCACCAGGTCCCAGCAGCAGGAAGGGGGAGGTAAAAGGTTCTGGAGAGCCCAGAGAGAGGTAGGAAGACAACCCAAAAATGGAAATTTCACAGGGTAATAACTTGGTTTATTTGGCAATAAGTTATGGCTTTTATACCAAAGCTACCACGCTCTGGGGAGGAAATGGGGGACCGAGGGTATGAAGGATAAGTCAGAGAGATGTGAGCCCACATGGCTCTTACCAGGGGCAATGAAACTCCCAGGTGTGTTTTGGTAAATAGGAAATTTTGTCTGCCCAGTACATCAAAAGGGAGGCCTTGGGGTATGGATCTCAGTTGGCGAGCAGGGGATCTGCCCATCCCAGCTCCTCAAAGAAGCTTGTGGGATGGTGGGCGCAGAACCCCACAGTGCTCGAGCCAGAGTCCCATCCCAACATAATATTAGCTATTTTAAACACTAACTCTTTATTTTTATGTGTATGTGTGTATTGCCCGTATGTATGTAAGTGCACCCTTGTCATGCAATGCCTGAGGAGGCCAGAAGAGGGCATTGGATCCCCTGGAACTGGAGTTATGAATGGTTGTTAGCTGTCATGTGGGGCTGGGATTTGAACCCAGGTCTTCTGCAATAGCAACCAGTGCTCTTAGCTGCTGAGCCACCTCTCCAACCCCAATATTAGCTATTTTTTTGTCTTTTCTTTTCTTTTTTTTTTTTTTTTTTTTTTTTTTGAGACAGGGTCTCCCTATAGCCCCAGCTGGCCTGGAACTCACTCTGTAGACCAGGCTGGCCTTGAACTCATAGAGATCCACCTGCCACTTCCCCCTTAGTGCCAGAATTAAAGGTGTGTGCCAGGGTTCTTAGCCGCCATGTGGGTGCTGGGAATCAAACTCAGTTCCTCTGCAAGAGCAGTTGGAGCTCTTAACCACTGAGCCATCTCTCCAGCCCCCCAATATTAGCTATTCTAACAAATAAGACACATGCTAGCAGGTGCTTCCTGAAAGACCACTGCAAAGGCAGCATTTTCCAAGGTGCTCCCAGACTGCATTTGTGCCTTGCCTTATCTGAACCCAAGACTGCACTCAGAGTGGCCTTGATTATTTGAGAGTATGGGGAAGCTTCCGAAGTCCAGACTTCCACCTCTGAACAGCACACCTGTCGTTGGGTGTTATACACTGGTTAGCACTTATCCACTACACAGAACAGTGACACTAAGGTCATAGCTCCTCATTCCCAATCGACACATGGCCCTTCCTCCCCGCCTGGCTCTGCAGAGGCTCGAGTCTTCCTCAGCTCTCTTCTAGACCACCACGAAGCTCTGAGGACCTCCCTGCCTCTAGTCCTCCCCCAACCAGTACCTCACTGCCCACAGAGCGCTGGTACCCCCCCCCACCTTCTGAACCCACATTGCGCATTAATGGCTCCCTTCAGCATTCTGTGCTTGGCATGTGGGAGAAACATTAAATAGCTGATGTATGGAGGCCAGTTTTGTGGGTCGGTGACCTGTGTGACTTCCCAGCTATAGAAGAATTCTACATGGAACTTAGTACTCCACTGCTGTCTTGAACTCACAGAGATCTACCTGCCTCTGCTTCTTGAGCGCTGGGATTAAAGGTGCACCACCATGCCAGGCTTAGACTTACTTGGTTTTTTTGTGTGTTTGTTTTGTTTTGTTTTGTTTTTGTTTTGTCTTTTTTTTGAGTCGGGGTCTCCCTGTAGCCCCAGCTGGCTTGGAACTCACTATGTAGACCAAGCTGGCCTTGAACTCACAGAGATCTGCCTGCCTCTGACTTGTTTATATTTATAAGTGTTTTTGCCTTTGTTTATATTTATAAGTGTTTTTGCCACATGCATGCAATGCCTGCAGAAGCCAGAAGAGGGCACTGGATTCCCTAGAATGGTTGTTAGTCTTCATGTGGGTGCTGGGAACTGAACCCTGGGTCTTCTGCAGGAGCAGCCAGGGTTCTCAACCACTGAACTAGTTCTCATTCCTGGCATACCTTCATTCTTTTCTGCTGAGCTTCATGAACTAGTTGGCTTGGCCTGACTGTTTGGATGGAGGAATGAATCAACAAAAAATGCCTCTGTGAATAATTTGCACACGCTCTTCCCTCTATCCAAAGTCTTGTCCCTTCTCTACCAGGGTTATCTATTCAATCCAACCAGAATCCTGGTACACAAAATATACTCTTAATGGGAAAAATTGTGATTTAGGAAGACTGGGGTGCCCTGGGATGGCACACAGCCAGGGACTTGTAGCAACAGAAGCTATCAAACCTGCCAGCATCCTTCCAGGTAAAGCCTCCGTGGCATCCTTGCAGGTGGGGGATGTCTTCCTCGGATGGCCATGAAAGCACCACAAGCCAGGCCTCTCTGGGTGGAATTTGCAATTGTTCCATCTTACAGCTGAGGAACCAAGGCACAGAAAACTATAGTCGGCAGTGGGCAGAACTGGCCGCCAAGCCCACAGCCTTCCTAGCTGACTCTCCTGGCTGCCAGACTCTGGAACACACTTTATATATTGTCTCCATCCCTCTGGGAGCACTGCCCTGGATTCCTCCTCAATCATGAGCCATCCTGGCTGCTCCATTTTCCCTGAACTTGCAGAGACTTTGGGAATGCCCAGGCCCACGTCCTCCAAGCAAAAGCTTAGAGTACTTATCCCTAAGAGGACTTAGCCCTAAGAGGGACTCTGGGAAGCTGGGCCTGGAGGTGCAGGTCTGTAATATCAGCACTTTGGAGGCTGAGGCAAGAGGCTCAGGAGCTCAGAGTTGTCCTCAGTTATGCAGTGAGTTTGAGGCCAGCCTGGGCTACATGAGACCCTGTCTTGGAAAGGGAAGGGAGGAAAAGGGCAGGAGGAAGGGAAAAGGGAAGGGCGGGGGGGGGGTGGGAAGGGAAAGGAAGGGGAAAGGGAAAGGAAGGGGAAAGGGAAAAAGAAAAGATTCTTGGCTTACTGTTTTTTTGTTTTGTTTTGTTTTGTTTTGTTTTTGTATTTTTGAGACAGGGTCTCCCTTTAGTTCCAGCTGGCCTGGAGCTCCCTACGTAGACCAGGGTGGCCTTGAACTCACAGAGATCCACCTGCCTCTGCCTCCAGAGTGTTGGAATTAAAGGCATGTGCCACCACGCCTGGCTTGGTTTGTTTTTTTAGGACAGAGGCTTGCTATGCAGCCCAGGGTGGCCTTGAACTTTCAGTCCTCCTGCCTCAACCTCCCAGTGCTGAGACTGTAGGGTTCCGCACCGTGCTCGTCCCAGGAACACACCCTTTCCAGGCACACTGGCTGGGTTTGACTCCTGCTGCTGCTGCCGGCTAGCTGGTTGGCCTCTGTGAGGTCAGTTCTCCTCCCAGGTCCGATGCTGGCTATTAGTGGGGACACAGCATGCTTTCCTTTCCATCTTCTTCCTGTTGTTTCCTGGACCAAGCACTGAACACAGCCCTCAACCAGCAGCGGCGCAGCAGACATAAAAAAAGGGGAAAAACTTCTACAGCAGCTTAAAGAGGAACAGGCGCCACCCAAGGGGGTTGAGGACAAAGAGCAGGACATGTCGGCAGATGAGTTGGAGAGTTTTGTAGAAAGCATGGAGCAAGCGAAGGTTAGCATACAGCCGGCAGCCTGGGACCCACCCACCACCAACCCCAAACCCTACCACTATAACTATAGGCCACGGACCCCCAGGACCCCCTCACCGCCTTTTGCGTACTTACTTGGCACTAACTGTCCTACTTCGTTTCATCATCCGGAGTGCTGGAGGGAGTTAGCCGCTCAAAATCCAGCCCCCTGTTTGCCCAGCTTTTTTTTTTGTTTTGCCAAAACGAAACGGCAACAATAACCGTTAATCATGAGCCACTCGAATTTTAAATCAAAAAAAACTAGGAAAGTGTTGCACTCCATATGGAAGATGGATCTACAGACAAAAAAGGCCAAGGGGCTTATATGGTGGCAGGAGCACCTCCAGTCACAGTACCATTTTCTCCTGCCTCCCCTCAAGTGATTGAGCTCAAGATAGTCATAAAAGTGTTTCAGCAGAGACCTTTAAATGCTTTCCCTTTCAAACAACTTCAACCAATTCATTCACAATCAACCCTGATTGCTTTCTTTCTGCAGTCATATGTTGTGTAATATTATCCTAAAAGAAAATAATATCCTAAAAAAGAAGCTCTCGAGGTAGTAGGAAAGAGCAATCTCAGGTCAACCGTCGTGTCTCTTCTGCGTACTTTACACAAACACATGCTAATAATTCTTCCAGAGAGACCACCCATGTCCTTTTGTTCATCGAGCATAGGCGGGCGTTCGGTCGGTCGGGCTCACACCGGACTACCCAGCCTGCTAGCTGAAAGCAATGATTCAGTTGATAAGGCGTCCAGAGATCTGATGTGTTTTCTCTCCTCCCCGCAGGAACTTGCACGCACCTTTCACCCCCGCTTTCATGGTTAATTCTAAAAAAAATTCTAAAAAACACTTACGCTTTGCCGCCCGATGTCACATCTCTCTACTTCGAGCCGATGGCGCACGATGATTGTAAAAAAAATGGTCAGCATGTCCCCACTTCTGCGCCAAAACAAACAGTAAACAGGAGGTCCCTTTGGGATGAATCCCAGGGTCCCGCCTCCTCCTCCCATTCATGTAGGGCAGATGGTGTCAATTCACATTCCCAAAATTTGGGCACATTAAAATAGTGCATGTCTCTGTTGAGAAAACCGCCTAAGGAATTATTTTTGTTTTGGCCTCTACTACACATCTGGAGAAAAGGCCCGCCATGTCCACAAACATTGTTTCCAAGCATGGGCAGCCTGGGGACAGCCTAAATAGTTAAAGACTGACAATGGCTCGGCTTACACTTCAGGCTCCTTCACCTCCTTAGTTTGAGGATGGTGGCCATTCGCTCACTCACGTCGCCTCACGCACCAAACTCAACGTTTTTGGCCGGACAAAATCACAAGGACAAAAGGAAAAAAAGGCATGTGTGACGTGCTCATCGTACACTAAAGTAGTGCCTTCAAAAACAAAAGGGGGGAATAGACTCTGGCTCTCCTCCAAAGGAAAAACTTGCGATTGCTCTTTTTAAATAAACAAGGGAGGTCAGCTGCGGACAGGAACACACAAACAGACAACACACTCATACACACAAACACACAAAAAAAAAAAGAGGGAGGGG
>VZQC01003315.1:47380-62380 GCA_009823505.1 Rhizomys pruinosus
TATGTATGAGTGTCTCACTTGCATGTAAGTACATCTGTGTAGACAGTGCCCTGGGAGGCCAGAGGAGGGCATCAGGTCCTCTGAAACTGAAGCTAGGAGTGGTTGTTAGCTGCCATGCAGATGCTGGGAACTAAACCCAGGTCCTCTGAAAGAGCAGCAGATGCTTTTAGCCCCTGGGCTTAGCATTTGCTTAGACTATACAGAGGATGGGGTTATCTCTCTGAACTCAGTATTTGCACAACTGGAGCATTTCAGCAGCCTGTTCTCCTACCACCAGCAGCAGGAGTTCCAGTCTCTATAATGTACTAGCTTCAAACACACGCTGCCCTTGAAGTCACTATAGACAAGGATGACCCTGAACTCTTCATCTTCCTGCCTCCATCTTCTACGTTCTGGAATTACAGATGTACGTCACTGCACACAATTTATTTGGTGCTGGAGGCAAGCACTCTACCAACTGAGTTACATCCCTAACCTGACACAGTTCTAATTTTTGGCCTTTCTGTCCTCTGAGGTGCATTACAAACATCTGGTGATAAAATCCAAGACTTTCTCTGTCCCTGAAGGACAGTCTTCTGCACGAGGCACAGGTCAATGGAGCTTCTTGACAGATTCCTGAGGGTGGCAGGGTGACCTCACATCTAAAGACACAGTAGATTTTCGTGTGTGCGTGCGTGTGTGTGTGTGTGTGTGTGTGTGTGAATGTTTGTGTCTATTTATCTATGTATTGGGAGGTATATGTGTATATATTTGTGTATATATCTATGTGAGGAGTATCTGTGTATGGGTAAGCATGTGGGTGTTGAGCATATGTGTGTATATATGTTGAACATGTGTATATGTGTATGTGTATATGTGTACATGTGTATATGTGTATATGGTGTGTGTGTGCGCAAAGCCACCCTTACTCCAAACCTTCTGGAGACTGGTGACTGACTCAGGCAGAGGCGACAAGGGAATGATATAGGGTGAGAGTCTGGGGATTCCCTGGAACTGAGCTGGCTCTGAATTTTCTCCAACTCTGGTCCCTACTACAGGCCACTAAACTGTTAATAGGATGGAAAACAGCCAATGAGAGGGTTTTCTGTTGGCAGAAAGCTGGAGATCTCACGTAGTCCAGGGCACTCTGCACCACGGCAGACTCTACCAGCCTCTGATTCCTGGCCTAAGAGGAGGATCCTGGGAAGACCTGGGTCCAACTCCTGCTGTCCATTTTTGTCTCTGTTGCTTGAACGGAGCCCGCTATCTTTTCTCTCATGTTAAAGTTGAGGACGACGCCAAGGACAGGTGTGTGAGTTTCCTCTTTTTGATTTTCTCACTTCTGCTTTACAGCAAACACCCGTTCTGTCTAAACCCTGTAGGGTCCCATGAATTGTCTAGTTGATGAGGCTGAACGTTAGGAAAGCTAGGGAAGAAAGCCGGCATCAAAGACAGGCATCACTAGGACTTGAACTCCTAACCTGAGGCTGCTAGTGTTCTATCCAAGCTTGTCACCAGTGACTAGCCGGCCAAACTGGCCTTGGTACACTATTCAGCTGGCCAATGCCCAGAGGAGACAGGGGTTCCCACTGGCCTGGCAGGCCTCAGAGAGGTCTGCTTTCTGAAGATAAAGTCAAATGGTTCAGACTCCCGCTGGCCCCCTCTCCTGGGTCCTGCAACCTGAGAAAGCCCAGAAGGGCAGACCAATACCCTGTTGCCGCCCAGGGGAAGAGTGCGGTGGCTTTGCAAAGTCAAGGAGCTGTTCTTTAGCTTCATCTGCCCCTGGTAGGAGGGGAAGATCCTCCCTAGGGTCAGAGGTCGAGGCACTGGCTCCCCAGAGAGTGGCCAAAAGCCTGGGGGCGCACTCAGGGTGGAACCGCATGGGTCCCGAAGCAGGCCGTTCCTGCACTCCTTCCCTCAGGCCCGGAGCTCCTCCCAGCCTGGTCGGGAGGGGAGCGGTCGGCACAGCCCCCGGAGAGTCCCCAGGGACTTCGGCCACGACGGGAACAAAGGCCCGCAGAGGGTCGCGGAGCGCGCGGCTCCCCGGGGGCGGGGGCGGGGGTGGGGGCGCCTGCCCTCCCTCCGGGTTCCTCCCTCCTCCCTGCATCCTGCGCCCTCCTCCATCCTCCCGAAGAGGCCGGAGGGACAGCTGCGCCAACTTAGCGGTGCTTTTCCGAGTTGTCGGGTGCGCGGGGCGCGCGCAGGCCGGGAGCGCAGCCTGGGCTGCGGTTCAGGAGTCCGGGCCGCTGGCGGGGTCGCTGGGCAGGACCGGTGGGCCGGACCGATCGCCCGGCCGGGGGCGCAGCACGGCTCCCGCCTGGCGCCGCTTCTCTCCGGGCGCGCGAGGGGCTCCGCCGGGCCGCGGCTCCCTCCCCCGCTCCCTCCCCGGCACCCGCGGGCGGCGCGGGGGGCGCGGCCCCGGCGTCTTGCGAGAGGAGCGCGGAGCGAGGCGGATGCTGCCCGCGTTGGACGCCGGCCGGCCGGCCAGAGTTGCCTCGGCCCGCGGGGAGGAGGAGGAGGAGGAGGAGGAGGAGGAGGAGGAGGAGGAGGAGGAGGAGGAGGAGGAGGAGGCTCCTCGGCGGCCGCGGTGAGTGGGGCGCGCGTCCCGGCACCGCCTCTCCGGGCGCCCTCTGTGTCCCGGAGCGCGCCCAAACTTTGCAGGAAGAAGGGGACGGTGGAGGGTGGGAAGGGGAGTTCCCGGCTCCGGGAAAAGCCCACGCGGCCAGGTTCCCACCTCCCAGGTACACACACCCGGCCACCCGGCAAGCCACAGGCGGGGCGTGTGACACCCGCCTTGCAGCCCACCCAGCGCACGCCGCAGACTTGCTGGGTTGGAGACTTTTCAACCCGGGCTGGGCTGAACACCCCTCCATCCAAGATCTTTGCTGCCCCCCATCTCCCCCATATGAAAAGAACCCCCAAAGCTCTTCAGCAGGGGCAGGCTGCCTAGGCTTTGGAAGGTCGTGGCTGGGACCCCAACGCCCCCACACACCCCAGCCCCAGAGTGAGGAGAAGAAAGCTGGCACTTCCGTCAGCTCTCCTGGGCTAAAAAAGGGCAGATTTGGTGTGGAAACTCGGTGTCTGGGTGATGTGTCTGGGTGTGCACAGCCTTTCTGGAGCCGAGGCGGTGAGACCAGACCCGAGCAGAGCGAGTGATTCATAAACTCCGAGCTGCTGCATCCTGGGGTCTTTGGGCAGAGAGGAAAAGGCTGCGGGCTGAACAGTGGCTGGGACTGGGCCTTGGAAGGAAGCAGAGACCCTTCCCCCTTGCGGATCTGCTTCCTGTGGAGGGCCTTCCAGTAGGACCAGTGGGGAGATCCCAGCTGGGTTGAGATTCTAGGGTCAGGGGAAACCAGGCCTTTCAGGAGGATGAACTCTGCTTGCACCTGAAACCCTGCTTGGTTTCTGATTGGTGGTAGCCTAGAGTGTCCCAAGGGTGGATCTTCCTAGGCCTAGTGCAGTGCAGGACACAGTCTTTGTAAGTGACTCCTTCATGGTTGATGGCACTATGCAGTAATGAATATATATTATGGACTCTTGCGAACCAAGCTTTGGGCCTCAGCTGGGTTGGCATTGATCTTCCTGGAGAGGAAAAAGCCTGACTGGCTTGCAGGGATCCTGCCTCATCTGTTTGGGGAAGTGTCCCAAGCAGCCTGATCCACTGAGCCAGTGGGCTGGCATTAGGCAGTGGAGCCTCATGGTTAACCCTCCCTTTCCAGAGCAAGAGGAAAGTTCCATTTCACCATCTGCCTAAGTGGAGATGGAGTAGAGTTTGGGAGACTGCTCTCCCGCAGACTCAGGGGGTGGGGGTGGGGAGATGAGGAGCTATGCGGTGGAGAGTGAGTTGACTCTCTTGGCTATGCCCTGCCCTGGCCTGGCCTTGGGGGCAGGTAGGTGAGTGGAACAAAGAGATGCGCTGTGCTGGTAGCCCTGCGCTGGAATGGAGCTGCCACAGGGCCTGTGGTTGGGCAGTGCCCTTCCTGGCTCCTTCTGCTCTGCCTGGAGTTAGGTGTCTGGAAAATTCTAGGGGCTGTGTCCTCCCTGGGGAGCTTGGCTTCCATGGTGGTAGCAAGTAAAGAGGGTAGTTACAGTCCCCGTGTCACTTGTTCTGTCAGCTGGCATGAATTTCCCAGAGGGGCAGAAACATCCGTTGTTGGTGGAACTGGGATCACCAGCATTTGGAGACTGAGAGAGTGCAGAGGCGGGCTGGCCGTCTCCGAGAAGAAATGTGTCCATCCTGAAGAACTCTGACTAGTAGCAGAGTGTAATCCAAGCTTCTAAATGCCAGCAAAACTCATGGCCAGGGCCAGGGACTGCAGTCCCAGAGGAGAGAGGAAGTGGTCTGGGCTTGGCCACTTGAAATTCTAGCCAGTCCCTTCCCATAGCCCCTTCCACTTCCATCGTGCCTTTTGGAGTCAAGAGCTCTCCAGATACTGGCTTCTCAAGCCATTACATTCCTCTGACGTTTCCCTTTCATCTCCTTTTTTACATATTAGGAAACCCAGCCTCAGAAAAATTAAATACTTTCAAAGTCACACAGCTGGTGAGAGAGAGACCAAGCCAGGATTTGAACCTGGAGGGTCTAACTCCAGCCTTGTGCTGGCTTCTCCATGCCCAGCTGTCTCTGTAAGAGTTCTACTTCATCTCCATAGCAACAAGGAAACCACACTGGTGGTACTTTCTAACCTGGTTCTGGGGCCTCTGACCACCTCCCTCTTTTTCCACACTCTTGGCCAAGTCCTCCTTATACTAAAGGCCCTGGGAATTAAAGCCTAGGTGGCACCAGGCTTCTGGAGCCTTCCATTTGGCTCTAGAGTCAGGAAACTGGAGGTTTGGGGGTGAGTGCAGGGACATGGTACAGAAACTCTGATGAGAGAGGATTCTCCAGTGATGTGAGAAGTGGAGACAAAGCTGCTGCCCCTTACAAGCGTACCTTGGATCTGCTGTCAGTCACTATCCTCAAAGGGGTCACTGAATCCCTTCCCCCCCCCCCTTTGCCCCGCACTAGCAGAAACTGTTCCCTGAGGAAGTCAGTCCTCTCTTGCCACTTCCCAGGTAACTGGCAGCTCACTTCACGTTGGTCCTTTGTAATCTATCATGTGCCCTGGAGGGCTGGACTCCTCAGACTGTGTCAGTCCATCAGAAGGCTCAGGTGGAGCAGAGCCAGGGCAGCTGGGGGAGGCGCTAGCAGTGACTCACCCTAGCCGTGCCTCTGCACACAAGGCCCAGCACAGCACCAGCCATCTGACCTCAGCGGCACAGGAAGAGGTGAGATCCAAGATTGTCGAGGATGCCCGAGACGTCCTGCAGGCACCTAGGCTAAGTGGCTGGCTTTCCAGACTACCTGGTGTCCTGCTCCTCCAACTGTTGGGGGCTAGGGAGAGTCACCTCTGCTGGAGCACAGCCCACATCTACCTCGAGCCCATGATGACATAGCATGAGAAAGGTGGGTTCCCTTAAGAGGAATCAGGGGGCCTTGGTGAGCACCTCTCAGCTGACCCTCTGCCCACCTTCTACCAGAGTCTCCTAGTGCCCTCAAAGCACTGAGTACAGTGATCCAGGAGCCCTCTGCCCCTCCAGAGCAGACATGTTGGCCAGGATGGAAGAAGAAAGACTATGAGGAAGGACATGGAGGACAGGAGCCATTATTCAACTTTGTTCGCTAAGTTCCAGCCCAGTGCCTGAGACCTGGGGGAAATGGGATTTCAGAATGTTGCCAGGTATTGGGTGAAGCCTTGTGTGGGCCTCTGCTGGGAAATCCACTACAGGGCAGGCAGGGGCATCTTAGCTGCCAGCAGCTCAGAGAGGAGAAGTCGGTCTCATGTTCATGAAGCCATGCAGTAAGAGAAGAAAGCAGTAGCATTTTGCTTCATTCATTCCATGGCAAGGGTATTTATCTCCCTTTCTTTCTCTGAGGCCTAGGAGGGGAATAGGACGCCGCTTGTCGGCCGCTTGTCCTGCTCCCAGTACGTGGATTCCGCAGCTGGGTGTGGACAGTGCGGAGATGGGGGGGTGGCCTCTGCAGGCTTTGACACCTTCTGTCTCTGTGGCCCCACGTCTGGCTGCTTGCTCTTTGGTCCTCAGCCAATGTGGAGGGAGGGGCTAGCCACCCTGACTTGATCCAGCTCAGGCATCAGTCTTGAGAACTCCCAACCTTTCACAAAGATGGCTGTGTGCCAAAGCATGGAGGGTTTCTCTGGGCCCTGGGCAATTCATTACCCAGGCCTGAGAAGACTCAGTGGGAAGATTTGGGGGAAGTGTGGAAAATCAACAAGCCAGTTCGAAACTCAGCCTCTCCCGAAGGCCTCAAAATAACATCGACCTCTGGGGCCAGCCTGGGACGTTGTTGGCAGGGTGACATGTGCCCCGCCCTGCCCAGCCCCATCCTCTTGACTTTGGGAGCCTCAAAAGCCAGAGAGCACACCCTCCACAGGCTAGACCTTGTGTTGCTGGACTAGACACTAGATGCCGGTGGCTGGGGTTAGGCAGAACATAGGGGAGAAATGACCATGCAGGATTGCAGCCCAGCCCTGTCTGGTAAGTGTCTGTGCTGGGAAAAAGAGTAGTTGGGGAATTTGACTTTGTCGTTTGTTTGTTGTTTGTTTGTTTGTTTGTTTGTTTGTTTGACAGGGTTGCCCTAGTCCCAGTTGGCCTGGAAGTCACCATGTAGACTGGGCCTGGCCTTGATCTCACAGAGATCCACACGCCTCTGGCTCCCAAAGGCTGGAATTGAAGGCATGCACCACCATGCTAGGTAGAGATTTTGACTTGGGCAGTAGAGAACAGTGGAGCATATTACACATTGCTTCAGGTTGGGTGGGCTACCTCCAAGGTGGCGTCTGCCTGTGCAAAGGCCACCCAATACCACAGACTAATTTCCTTTCTTGGCATTCTAGACGAACAAGAATGTCCCCAAATCGGGTCAGCTCGGGAAGGGGTGGAGGTGTGAGCTCACCACGGACAATTTCTGTGTTTTGAGATAGGTGGCAGATTCTCTGGCAACAACCACAATTTATCAAAACTCCATGTACAATGAGAAGTAGAGAAGGACTCTAGGTGAGGGCAGTTAGGGATCTCCACTCAGACTAGGGGAGGCCCAGGACCTGGGTCTCCAAACCCTGAAACCTGTGGAGGCTGGGAGGCTGGGAGGCTGGGAGAGGGGCACTCCCTGAGCCCTCTGGCTGCCGCCCGCCTTCAACCTGCTGGGAAAGGGAGTCATGGGGTGGGCCACACATAGTCTAGACTTTCCCACTGCTGTTAGGGATGGAACCCAGGGTCTTAACACATACCCGGCAAGTTCTCTACCACTGAGCTACCTCCCCATCCCGACACTGCCGAGTTTGTGGGCTTGTAGATCGCACAGCCACACATGGACCAGCCTACCACTGGTTACTAGCAAAAGGGCACACATTCATTCACACACACACACACACACACACACACACACACCCCAAACACTCAGATTATGTTTCTCTACTCAATTACAGCAAACACCAGAAATATAGATACACCCTGAAATATTTCCACTCACAAATGTTTGCACATACACCCAGATCCACACACTCGAGGTCATAGACATTCAAAAGGCAAATTGTGTGATATTTAAGAGCATGTTGGACAAGCTACTTAACCTTCCTGGGCTTTATTTCCCCAGTCAGTGAGAAGGGACTGGAAACAGTACCCTACTGTGGGCTGCTATTGTGAGTTAAAATATGTGTAGAGTTTAGAATTGGACACAGTGAGTGTTAGGTATGTGTTATTATTGGCATCTACTGAGCCCCTCTGTGCCAGCTATTTATAGAACTGAAGGTGAAACGGATCCCAGGGATGTCCATGTGTCAATGGACAGGGTCAGTGCTCCATGAGTCCCGATTCTCCAGGACGGGAGCACCTATATGAGGTAAACTCTCATTGGAGTTTATTAAGAAGGCCATCTTGTCTTCCCGCTGGAACCTCACATGGGAAGAAACTCCTCTGAGCGTTAGTAGAATTCCTTTAGCAGCAGTTTTCAAACTACGTTGTGCAAGAGAACCCTTTGAGGCCAGAGGCAGCTGGGGCTGCAGACCTGCTCCCACCCATCTGATCTACGGAGTGGACTTCTTAACGAAATTCTGGGTCACGAGAAAACCTACAGCTGGGTGTGGTGGCACATGCCTATAGTCCCAACACTTGAGTTCAAGGCCATCCTTGGCTACATAGAGAGTTAGAGGCCAGCCTGGGCTACAGGAGATTCTTGTGGTGAGAGGAGAAAGAGAGAGAAGGAGAGAGAGAGAGAGAGAGAGAGAGAGAGAGAGAGACAGAGAGAGAGAGAGAGAGAGAGAGAAACAGTCAGAAAGCTGGCAGTGTATCTGCAGGCTCTTGGGCCTTTGGTGTATACAGGCCCAGGCACCCACTCGCTGACTCCACCTGAGAGCTGGCCCCACGCACACGCTGTCTTCCCAACTTCTCTGTCTCCCTCTCCAGATGCCTCACCATCTGGAGGATTCTGCAAAGTGTGAGTTTGTCTGAGCCAAACCAGTGCTATCTGAGGAAGTATTTTGCAAACAAACAGGGCCACCCCCTGGCTATGACCCCTGATTTTCAGCAAGGAATTTCACAACTTGAAGTACACAGCCACGGGCAGGCTGTGAGCCTCAGCTCTCTGCAGACAGCCAGAGGCCAGTCAGGGACTGAGAGTACCTGGACTTTAGGGTAAGGAGAGATGCCCAAGTCTGAAGAAATTGTAAATAAGAAACCTAGAAGCTTCATGTCCTAAGGGAATGATCAGCTCCACAGGGAATGAAGAACTGAACACCCCGGGCCACCCAAACTGGGGAGCCTCATGCATTTGAGGTGCTGGCTGTGTGGGTTGCTAACTTTCTTTTGCATGTTGCTGTGGTGCCTGGGGGCAGGACCCACAGGAACCAGAACCTGCGACAGTTTAGTATGGCAGCAAGGCCCAGTACCTTCCTGTAACCCCTCACTGACTTCCCAGGAAGTTCCTAATATCTGCACCACCACCACCACCACCACCACCACCACCTCCACCACCTCCACCACCACCACCATCACCATCACCACCATCACCATCATCACCTCCAATACCACCACCACCTCCACCATCACCACCTCCACCACCTCTACCACCACCACCATCACCACCACCACCACCACCACCACCACCACCAGCACCTCCACCATCACCACCACCACCAGCACCACCATCACCACCACCACCACCATCATCACTACCACCACCACCACCATCACCATCACCTCCACCACCACCACCATCACCACCGCCACCACCACCATCACCATCATCACCTCTACCACCACCACCACCTCCACCACCACCACCATCACCATCACCACCACCACCACCATCATCACCTCCACCACCACCACTACCACCTCCACCACCACCACCATCACCATCATCACCTCCACCACCACCACCATCACCACCACCACCATCACCATCATCACCTCTACCACCACCATCACCACCACCACCATCACCATCATCACCTCCACCACCACCACCACCACCATCACCACCACCACCATCACCTCCACCTCCACCACTACCACCTCCACCACCACCACCACCACCTCCACCACGACCACATTTTTACAGGCTGGTGGGCAGTAGATCTGGGCCTATACTTGCCCAGCTGTGATGTCATCTGTATACATGTGCCCTGCTGTAGCTGCACCTAGAGGTGGTGGCCTCGCAGAGGCCTGAGTATACCTGGGGATGCTCTTGAGGTGGGGTGTGGAGGGGTCACATAGCCCACTGTAGGCACCTCAAGAGGAAACATGGCCCAGGCTTTCCCTGGGTCTGACCTGGGCTCCACTGTCTGACTGGGCTGATGGTTCAGATCATAGAGCGACCTCGTTGCAAGGCCCTGCATCTGCTTCAGTGACTTAATGAGGCAGAGGGGAGCTGGCAGGCTGAGAGCTCAGTCTCCCGGATGGTCATTTGAGCCTGGCAGAGCCCAGCACTGAGGAACCAAGGAGCCTCCAAGGTTCCTCAATGTGTTGGACAGTCCCACCTCAGCCTTCCCCCCGATATCCGTGTCCCAAATTCCAAGCTGCTCTCACTTCCTAGGCACGCAGCCTGCAGTCTGCGGTCTTTTCAGGGTTCCAGGACACCTGCTCAGCTCTTCCTTTTCCTTGGGTACATGTCCCCCTCTTCTAGAAACCTGACCGCTGTCCCCATCATCATGGTGCCTATGTGACCCGCCCCTCACCTTGCATGCTACCCCACGGTATGGTGGCTGCAGGTTCTGGGGTCTCAGTTGGGTAGTTACCCAGGAGGCAAGATGGGGTCTGCCTTGCTTATCTCCTGCAGAGCGCTACCTCAGGGTGTTTAAGGAGAGCGAGGTGAGGACTGTAGAAGGCTATGGATGTGAGGAGAGACTTCTGAGGAACAGCTGGCAGAGAGGAAGACAGTGGGGGCCAGGACAACCCGTCCTGTTGGGGGGGGGGTGACCGGAAGGGAGGGAGAATGGGAATCTGGAAGCACGGCCTCTGGGGGGATGAGGATGGATCAGAAATCCCGAGAGGCCTCTCTGTCCAACTCAGGACACCTCTTTGAACCGTGCTGCTGGCTGGCATGTGTGCCCTGTGGCCTCCTGCTGAGCCCCAGCCTTGCCCCTCTGTACAGGGTCTGAACCTGGCCCTGGCAATGCAGGCCCCTGAAGCCGTTGTTCCTGTGAGCACAAAGAATCCTCACTGTGGGCAGCCGCCTACAGGTTGGGGAGGAGCCACAGTCTGTCCCCATCCAGCTACAACCACTGTGGCACCTCCCATGCTAAATTTTTGGGTCCGGGTACCTCATGCCTCAACCTGCCCAACACTGCAAAATGGACTGGGGATGGCAAGAGGTCCTTTCTTTCTGGAAAGGGGCACCAGTGACCACCTGCAAGTCCAGCTGGGACGAGGTCACAGCGAGGAGTCCGGCCAGACTGAACTATAGCTCTCAGGGTACAGGAAGAAGGAGGTAAACCAAGATGGAGTGTGGTTACCAGCCAGCCTGCCTGGGGATCTTGATTGGCCCTCATTGGCTGTGTGACCAGGGTCAAGTTGCTGAACCTTTCTGCCCCTCCGTCTCCTCCTTAACATATAGGTGATAGGAAAATAAAATATTTTATTTTTTATTTATTTTTGGTCTTTTTGAGACAAGGTCTCCCTGTAGCCCCAGCTGGCCTGGAACTCACTCTGTAGACCAGGCTGACCTTGAACTCACAAAGATCCGCCTGCCTCTGCCTCCCAAGTGCTGGGTTTAAAGGCATGCGCCACCATGCCTGGCAAAAATAAGATATTTTGAAAACATTTTTATTATCACATTTATTTATTCACCGGTAGGGGCAGGCATGCCACTGTGTGCTCACAGAGGGAGGACAACCCACACCAGTCCATTCTCTTTTTCTACTATATGGGTCCTGGGGATCAAACTCAGCCTTGGTGGCAAGCACTTTACCTTTTCTGTTCTTTTTGAAGCAGGGTCTCACTCTGTCACCCTGGCTGGTCTGGAACTCACAGAGTTTCACGTGACACCACACCAAGGCTCCTAAAATGTTATTATACAAGTGTTTAGAGCAGAGCTTAGCACAAAGCATCAAACAGGGTGAGCTATTTTATATACAGTTGTGTGTGTTGATGCTGGGAGCTGGAGATTATAAATATTATATATGATATGTCTATAAGTACAGATCAATTTTTTTCTTTATGTTGCAAAACAAAGTCTCACTGTGAAGCCCTGGCTAGGCTGGAACTTGCTGTGTAGACTAGGCTGGCCTTGAACATGTGACCCTCCTCCTGTCTTCTGGTAGAATTGCAGTACCAGGTGCCTAGCTCACAGTATGTATTTTTAAAGATTTTTTAAAAATATTTATTATTTTTATTTTCATGTGTATGAGGGTACTGTCTGCATGTAGGTTGGTGCACTCGTATCGTGCAGTGCTGTGGAGGTCAGAAGAGGGTGTCAGATTCCCTTGGAACTGGAGTTAAAGACAGTTCGTGGCTGCCATGTGGCTGCTAGGACTCCAACCCGGGTCCTCTGCAAGAGCAGTCAGTGCTTTTAACCACTGAGCCATCTCTCCAGCCCCTTATGATTTATTTTATTTTCGAATATCTGTATATGTGTGTGTCTGTGTGTGGGTGTGTGCACATGAGTGTAGGTGCCAGAAGAGTTGGATCCCTGGAACTGGAGTTAGAAGCAGTCGTGAGCTGCCTAGTGTAGGTGCCAGGAATTGAACCTGGGTCCTTTGCACGATCAGGATGTGCTTGTAACCTCTGAGCCATCTCTCCAGCCCCTCGGTATGTACTTTTAAAGGTAGTTAGAAAGCATTTGATAGCTGGGCATGGTGGCACACGCCTTTAATCCTAGCACTCGGGAGGCAGAGGCAGGCGGATCTTTGTGAGTTCAAGGCCAGCCTGGTCTACAGAGTGAGTTCCAGGACAGCTGGGGCTACAGGGAGACCCTGTCTCGAAAAGACCAAAAAAAAAAAAAAAGAAAGCCTTTGAGTTCCTAGCAAAGCAGCCCTTAGATGTTAACCGTGGCATGTGCTGTGTACCAGTGCTTGTCACCCTCGCTAAGGCCCGTCCAATGCAGTGAGGTTAGCAGCAGTGTCCCCATGTTACAGATGAGCAATGGAGCCCAGAGAGGCAAAGTAGCCTGCTCTAGGCCCCTCAGCCTTGGCCACTCAGACACAGCTCTGACCCCTAACCCCAGGTCTGTCTGTGCTTGGGTCACCCTTCATAGTAGATATTGGAGTGGCTGCCTGGGCTAGAATTGTGCCTAGGGCCAGGGCTATAGCCAGGAGCACAGCATAGGCTGTAGCTGTGAGTTTCTAGGGCAGGGAGGACAGGAGGTGACAGGGGAGGGCTGCCGGGCCAGCTCAGAGACCACGACGGCCTGGAGTACACAGCTCACTATTCATAGCCCAGAACAAGCCATTGAGTCACTGCGGGGAAAACCTGACATCACTGTCTGCTGCCCACCTGTGGCCAGCCCTTCCCGACTCCTGGAAACCTAAGCCTGTGGTCCTGCAGGAGGCTCACGTCCTCAGAGGCAGAGCCTCGGCAGGTCCCTACAACCCCCACCCCAGCCGTCTCCCACCGTTCCACCTCTATGAAGATTCCAGGCATATGCAACTGTACCTAGCTTCTGTGTTGAGGTTTGTTTTTTTGTTTTGTTTTGTTTTGTTTTTTGTTTTGTTTTGTTTTTGTCTTTTCAAGACGGGGTCTCCCTGTCACCCCAGCTGACCTGGAACTCACTCTGTAGACCAGGGTGGACTTGAACTCACAAAGATCCACCTGCCTCTGCCTCCGGAGTGCTAGGATTAAAGGCGTGCGCCACTACGCCCGGCCTGTGTTGAGTTTTTAGAGTTCCTTTTCCTTTGAGAAAGTTGTCTACTCCTCTTGGGGTCAGTGTTTGTTTTCTTGAGGCAGGGTCTCATGTAGCTCAGTCTAGCCTGGAGCGCTGTGTAGCCAAAGATGACCCTGAATTTCTGATCTTCCTGCTTCTACCTCCCACATACTGGGGTGACAGACATGTGCCACCATGTCCACTAAAAAAAAATTTTTTTTAATGTATGTGAGTGTACTGTCTGCATGTAGGTTTGTGCACCCGTGTTGTGCAATGCCGCGGACGTCAGAAGAGGGTGTCGGATTCCCCTGGAACTGGAGTTAAAGTCAGTTCTTAGCCGCCACGTGGGTGCTGGGGATTGAACCCGGGTCCTCTGCAAGAGCAGTCGGTGCTCTTAACCACTATGCCATCTGTCCAGCCCCCACCATGTCCATTTTTATACAGTGCTGGGGACTGAACCCAGGGCCTTGTGCATGGTGGGCAACCACCTCCATTCCAATAGTCAATATTCAGAAAATGGAGTGGCTGGGGTTTATCCTAGAGGGAATTCAAAAGTCGATAAGCAGCCCCTATTCCCGAGGACACGGTCCAGTGTCTGGGAGTGCTTCCTTAAGCCTTCTCCACCAAGTGCTTTATTTTTGTCAATCTGATTGCGTTTTTCAGATGCCAACAATGAGACTCAGAGAGGTTATGAGACTTGCCCACAGTCACACAGCCAAAGTTCAAGCCCATGGGTCATCTAACTGCATGTGAGCTCTTAAGCCACTGTAGCAGGTGGGCTGTACTTGATCTAGTCCATGACGCTGAACAGAGCAGACGGGAAGTGCCAGGGAAGCTTCCATCTCTGGATGGTCACTGTCCAGTTTCCGGGAGACTGCATCCGTGGGGATCTGGCACAGAGCCCCCACTTCACTGGTCATGGGAACTCTGCTGATGTGGCCGCTGGTTTGTTTAAACCGCTGCTGACTCCTGTCTCAGGAAGGAGCATGGGAGTCAGAGGGGCGCCTGTCCCGGGTTTGGTAGGTCAGACCAGGGAATATGAGTCAGGCTGGGGCGAGGTGCCAGCTTCCTCAGCCCAGGCTACTGGCACAGGATGCCAGGCCTCTGCAGCTGCCATTGGGACTCAAAACTCTGCTCTCGCAGCCTGAGCCAGCTGCTGGGGGAGGGGCCCCGTGCCAGCCCTGCACAGAATGGCATCCTCTCACCCTCCTGCTTGCCTCACAGATGAGGCACAATTAGCCTGTTTTGCCAGGCCAGGACACCCAGCTGGGAGAGGTGTCTTGTTCTGCGGGGCAGTCCCACCCTGTTTCATTCTCTGTCCCTACCTGTCTACCTCATTCACTATGGTAGACAATAGAGGGCACCGGATGGAACTGAACCAGGGCTACGTGGATAGTGGCAGAGATGGATACAGCTTATTGAGAAAAGCACTCTTCGTGCCGGGTGTGGTGGCCCATGCCTTTAATCCCAGCACTCGGGAGGCAGAGGCAGAGGCAGGCGGATCTCTGTGAGTTAAAGGCCAGCCTGGTCTACAAAGTGCGTTCCAGGCCAGCTGGGGCTATAGGGAAACGCTGCCTGCCTCTGCTCTCGGAGTGCTGGGATTGACGGTGTGCACCACGACGCCTGGATTTATTTATTATTTTCGTTTTATGTGGATGAGTGTT
>VZQC01003315.1:64880-105325 GCA_009823505.1 Rhizomys pruinosus
TTATAGATTTTTATTTTTGTTCTTGTTGCATGTGCAGGCACATGTGTAAAGGTCAGAGGACAACTTGTAGGAGTTAGATTGCTCCTTCCCCATTGTGATTGGATTCTGGTCATTAGGTCCGGTGGCCAGCACCCTAACCAACAAGCCGTCTCACTGGCTGCCCCCCCCCTTTTATTTTTTAAGATAGCATCTCACTAGGTTGCCCAGGCTGGGCTTGAACTCTTGACTTCCCTCAGCCTCCTGGGTGCCAGGCTGAAAACACACACTTTGATTTAAGTGTAGGCCAGCATTGCCAAGAGCTGTGCCCCCTGAAAGCTGTTACCTGTCTGCCACCCACAAAGCTGTGTCATTTGGGGCTGGAGGGTCTATAACATCTCGATCTTCAAAACCTCACATTCAGACAAATTACTAAAGAGGGCAAGGCTGGGTGAGGGTACTCAGGGCCAGAACACCAGCTTTCCAACTTTTGGGACCAGAATCTCAGCACAGATGTGCATAACTGAAACAAAGCCCTAGCAAGCCCATATTTATCCTTATTATGGACAAGGCACTCTGATAGTTCCTGTTTTATACAATACCGCTCTGTCGGAAGCAGAGGAAAATAAAACAGCTTGCCTGACCCACTGAATCAATTGCACAACTTTTGGTTTGAAAAATAACTCCTAGCCAGATATGGTGGCACCGGCCTTTAATCCCAGCACTTTAGAAGGCAGAGAAAGATGGACCTCTGTGAGTTCAAGGCCAGCCTGGTGAGTTCTAGGAGCACTGTCTTAAAAAAATAAAAAGGGGCTGGAGAGATAGCCTAGCGGTTAAGAGCACCGACGCTCTTGCAGAGGACCCAGGTTCGATCCCCAGCACCCACATGGCCTAAGAACCGTCTGTAACTCCAATTCCAGGAGAACTCCCAGTTCCAGGGAATCCGAGACCCTCTTCTGACCTCCGCGGCATTGCACGACACGGCGTTGCCGATGCACAGACCTGCATGCAGACAATACATTCATACACATACAAAAATAAATAATAAAAAAAATTAAAAAAATAAAATAAAATAAAAACTCCTAGCAGGCCATATCTTGAGATAGGATTTTGATCCTTAGTGTGTATTAGACCTGCCATTGCCTCTGGAGCTATGAAGGCGACCTGCTAGGCTAGGCCCCACCTCCCGAATTCTGACAGGGACACTGGCCTGGCCCGGGGATTTACACTGTCCTTAAGTTCAGAGCTGATGTCCCTACCGCTGGCCTGGGACCATCCCACTTTGAGATTGACCCCCCACTCTCTCTCTCTCTTCTCTCTCTCTCTCTCTCTCTCTCTCTCTCTCTCTCTCTCTCCCCCCCCCTCCCTCTTCCCTCTCTTTCTTTCTTCTTGTTAATGTTTTTTGTTTTTAGAAATGGTTCATATATCCCCAGTCTGGCCTTGAACTCACTATGTAGCCAAGGGTGGACCTTGAGCTCACTATGTAGCCAAGGGTGACCTTGGAGCTCACTGTGAGCCCAAGGGTGACCTTGAACTCACTTATGTAGCCAAGGTCGAACCATCGAACTCACTGTGTAGCCAGGGTGACCTTGAACTCACTGTGTGCCTGGATTAAAGCTACAACCACGGGTTGACTTGAACTCTTGATCCTCCACTCCACTTCCTGGGTGCTAACCTGACAAGGTGTATACTACCACACTTGGCTCTCTTGGTTTTTGTTTGGCAGGGGCTTTGGGGGGGGGCTCTTATTGAGCTGTCCTGGGACTCCCTATGGAGCAAACTGGCCTTGAACTCAGCGAGATCCGCCTGCCTCTGCCTCCTGAGTGCTGGGCTTACAGGTAGACTATGTCAGCACATTAGCTTTCTCCTGGACTGGTTTTAAGCCTGCAGGCTCCCTTGACAAGGCCCATCCTAGGCTTGCTTTATGGCGTAACAGAGGACCAGTTATGGCCACTGTAAGGAGGAGGGGGTTCTCTGATTGCCAACTTGGGGGCACTGTCTTTGAGAATCTTTACCATCACCCTCCTANCATACAGAAATAAATAAAAAAAAAATTAAAAAAAAATATTCAATAATCAGTCCTTATTTTTTAAAGATTTTTAAATTTAATTTGTGTGAGTGCATTGCCTGCCTGTATGTAGATCCAACCATGCAACACCTGAGGAAGTCAAAGATGGACGGTTGTTAGCAGCCATGTGGGTGCTGGGAATCGAACCTGGGTCATTTGCAGGAGCAGTGAGTTGCCTCCCCTTCATCTGTTTTTTTTGGGTTGCTGCTGGAGGTGTCCCACCTAAGGCATGCTAGGCAAGTACTCTGCCACTGAGCTGTGTGACCAGCCCAAACACATTTTGTTGGTGCCTTTTACCTACAATTTGTCAGTGCTGAAGCAAACACTGTTCCGCCATGCTATATACCCCTACACTACTTTCCACCCTAAGTAACCACTTATCACACTGTGGGCTGAAACAAGCAGTTTGAGATGATAGGACAGCAAAGGTGGCACAACTGCAGATTTGTTCTTTTTTTTTTTTTTTTGTTTTTTTTGTCTTTTTGAGACAGGGTCTCCTGTAGCCCCAACTGGCCGGGAACTTGCTATGTAGACCAGGCTGGCCTTGAACTCCCAGAGATCCATCTGTCTCTACCTCTGGAGTGCTGGAATTAAAAGCATGTGCCACCACACCCAGCAATTCTGTTCCTTTTTACATATATTTATTTATTTGCGTGCGTGCGTGCATGCACACGGCACATGTGTAAAGGTCAGAGGACAACTTGTAGGAGTTAGATTGCTCCTTCCCCATTGTGATTGGATTCTGGTCATTAGGTCCGGTGGCCAGCACCCTAACCAACAAGCCGTCTCACTGGCTGCCCCCCCCCTTTATTTTTTAAGATAGCATCTCACTAGGTTGCCCAGGCTGGGCTTGAACTCTTGACTTCCTCAGCCTCCTGGGTGCCAGGCTGAAAACACACACTTTGATTTAAGTGTAGGCCAGCATTGCCAAGAGCTGTGCCCCCTGAAAGCTGTTACCTGTCTGCCACCCACAAAGCTGTGTCATTTGGGGCTGGAGGGTCTATAACATCTCGATCTTCAAAACCTCACATTCAGACAAATTACTAAAGACGGGCAAGGCTGGGTGAGGGTACTCAGGGCCAGAACACCAGCTTTCCAACTTTTGGGACCAGAATCTCAGCACAGATGTGCATAACTGAAACAAAGCCCTAGCAAGCCCATATTTATCCTTATTATGGACAAGGCACTCTGATAGTTCCTGTTTTATACAATACCGCTCTGTCGGAAGCAGAGGAAAATAAAACAGCTTGCCTGACCCACTGAATCAATTGCACAACTTTTGGTTTGAAAAATAACTCCTAGCCAGATATGGTGGCACCGGCCTTTAATCCCAGCACTTTAGAGGCAGAGGAAGATGGACCTCTGTGAGTTCAAGGCCAGCCGGTGAGTTCTAGGAGCACTGTCTTAAAAAAATAAAATAGGGGCTGGAGAGATAGCCTAGCGGTTAAGAGCACCGACGCTCTTGCAGAGGACCCAGGTTCGATCCCCAGCACCCACATGGCGGCTAAGAACCGTCTGTAACTCCAATTCCAGGAGAACTCCAGTTCCAGGGGAATCCGAGACCCTCTTCTGACCTCCGCGGCATTGCACGACACGGGTGCACAGACCTGCATGCAGACAATACATTCATACACATACAAAAATAAATAATAAAAAAAAATTTAAAAAATAAAATAAAATAAAAACTCCTAGCAGGCCATATCTTGAGATAGGATTTTGATCCTTAGTGTGTATTAGACCTGCCATTGCCTCTGGAGCTATGAAGGCGACCTGCTAGGCTAGGCCCCACCTCCCGAATTCTGACAGGGACACTGGCCTGGCCCGGGGATTTACACTGTCCTTAAGTTCAGAGCTGATGTCCCTACCGCTGGCCTGGGACCATCCCACTTTGAGATTGACCCCCCATCTCTCTCTCTCTCTCTCTCTCTCTCTTTCTCTCTCTCTCCCCCTCCCTCCCTCTCTTTCTCTGCTTGTTAATGTTATTTTGTTTTTTGAGAAACTGGTTCATATATCCCAGTCTGGCCTTGAACTCACTATGTAGCCAAGGGTGACCTTGAGCTCACTATGTAGCCAAGGGTGACCTTGAGCTCACTGTGTAGCCAAGGGTGACCTTGAACTCACTATGTAGCCAAGGGTGACCATGAACTCACTGTGTAGCCAAGGGTGACCTTGAACTCACTGTGTAGCCAAGGGTGAGCTTGAACTCACTATGTAGCCAAGGGTGACCTTGAACTCTTGATCCTCCCACTCCACTTCCTGGGTGCTAACCTGACAAGGTGTATACTACCACACTTGGCTCTCTTGGTTTTTGTTTGGCAGGGGCTTTGGGGGGGGGCTCTTATTGAGCTGTCCTGGGACTCCCTATGGAGAGCAAACTGGCCTTGAACTCACCGAGATCCGCCTGCCTCTGCCTCCTGAGTGCTGGGCTTACAGGTAGACATATGTCAGCACATTAGCTTTCTCCTGGACTGGTTTTAAGCCTGCAGGCTCCCTTGACAAGGCCCATCCTAGGCTTGCTTTATGGCGTAACAGAGGACCAGTTATGGCCACTGTAAGGAGGAGAGGGGTTCTCTGATTGCCAACTTGGGGGCACTGTCTTTGAGAATCTTTACCATCACCCTCCTAAAATTTAGCTTGCACTGCCTGTGTGGAATGTAGAAAGGCTCTGCTAAGCCAAGGGACGTTTGTGCTGTGCCCAGTCTCCATCCCACCAAGAATAAATCCTCTCCCAGCCTTCCAAACACACTGCTCTTCTGAAGGCTTTGAAAAGCACCATTTACCAGGCAATTTCACATTTCTGTTTTTCTAGAAGGAGATGGTAGGTCGGTCGGTTGGTCAGGCATGAGTACCCCAAGGGAAGGCTGTCCTGGCTCTGCTGCGGTCTGGTGGGGTTCACTGGCTGTTCCCAGCTTCCCATCTTTACCTGGAGCCCTAGCCTGTCCATCCCCGAGGCCAGCTTGTGGGACTCTCTGCCCCCACCCTGGACCTCCTGCACAGCCCGCCCCCACCCACCCCCAGCCTGCAGTCCTCCCAAAGCCAGCAGCCAGCTCAGCTGGGAGCAGCTCTGCTAGGAGGGGACTGTGAGTGGGCACAGAGCCCCTCTGTTCCAGTAACAATGGCCCGTTGATAGCTAGATTGGGGCCCCTCTCTTTCTACTGGACTTTGGGGAGGAGAAAGGACTCCAGCCTCCCCAGGCAGCCGACTCTGGGTGTGAGGTTAACTCAAGACCTCAGCCTCTGTCTGCCCACAGGACCTTTTTCTTTTTGATTCTCCGGGCTCTGACCCCCTCCCATGCATCCCAGGGGCCCTGCAGGGTGGGGGTAAGGGTTGGACCTCAGGAGTGCTTCAGTTCATCCTCCTCAACAAGGACTCATTGAACAGCTCAAGGGCCCTGAATAGACGCTAAATAGGTGTGGAGTAATAGGGAATTCAGAGGTTTTACAGTCAACCTGATCTGGCTCCCCAAAGCCCCCAGGGACCCAGTGCCAACCCCCCCATGATGGATAGTTTTCCATCTCAGTGCTTCTCCTGCCCAGCTGGGATTAAGCCTCCCTGCCCTCTTCAAAGATATGGTGCTAAGCATGTTACCATAGCACCCCACTTAATAAGACAGGAGCTTGTGGGAGACCAGATAAGAATCCTCAGCATGACATATGATCATATTCCCACCCCTGTGGATGTGTCCCCTCACATGGTTTAAGGGACTCTGCAGATGTCTTGGAGATGGAGGGTGCCCCAGATTAGCTTGGTTGCCCCAAATAGAATCACTAGAGTCCTTATAAAAGGGAGGCAATGGGAGACTTAACTGCAGAAAAGCCAGAATAATGCATCAAACCCAGGGCTGTGCGCATGCTAGGCAGGCACCCTACCAGCTCTGCCACAGCCCCAGCCCGGAAGTTGACTTTTAAAGGATTAGATCGTACACCCACTATCTTAGAAGTTCTCCAAGCACTTGGTCCTAGTTAACACAAGGAACTCAATGAATTTGGTCAGCCAGAGACCCAGCACCAAGTCTGCATCATGGTGCTTACCTGTTATCTGAGCGCTGGGGAGGCAGAGGCATGATTTCCAAGAGTTCCTGGATTTCATAGCAAGACGCTGCATCAAAAGAAGGAAAGGAAAGAGGGAGGGAGGGTAGAGAGAAAGGTTAACACCTATCATTGTGGCTTGCTAGGATGCTAGTGTGTAAAGAGCAGGGGCTCCTGCCATCTCCCAGATGTCCTGGGGTAGTGATGCCCAGTGCTCCCAAATAGCAGCCCTTGATTGTTGATGAGTCTCAGTTAGAACCACCTAAGGAGCTTTCGGCAACCTTATGCCCCGGCCAAACCCAGACCAATGCAGTCTTAACTTCAGAAGGTACGGCTCAGCTGTAAGGAGCTCTTCTTGGGCGATTCTTGCATGCTATTAGGAATGAACACCAAAACTCCCAAGCAGACCCTGAAAATTCATAACAATGATGCTCCTCACCCATGCAGACATCACCAATCAATCACAGCTCCCTTCTCCTGATAGGGATCCGTCTGTTCAAATTCAGCTCTGTAGGACTCATCAGTCTTGGTGAGGAGCTGAAATTGACTTACCCCTTTAAAGGGAACCTTTAAACTCTCTGGCCAGGGCCATGTGCAAGTCTAGCCATATCTGGCCCAGAGGTATGGTGTGTTAGGTATCTTCCCAAATAATGGTAGAATACTGCTAGACCCATGACCAAAAATAGTAACTGCCATAGTTAGGGAGTATCAGAGCTAGTTAGGAACAGTCAGAGTGAGTCAGCTAACATCCTTCCCCTGTAGTGAATTGTGGCTCAGTTGGGAGAAAGGCCAAGGAATGCAAGTGCACGGTGCTCAGGGATAGACAGGCTCTGGCTAATATTTGTCTAGACCAGTAATAATGACCAGCAGGGCACAGCCTTCTGTTTTCAGAGCTTCATGCACACGTCACTGATACTCGTGGACACAATGCCATAGCCCAGGAGATTTACAAATGATAGAGAGTTGTTACATACAGCTCTGGAGGTTAGAAAACCTAGACTAGAGTGCCAGCACATTCAGTGTTTAATGCTCATTTCTTGTGCCCAAGGTGACAGATTCACACCATGTCCTCCCATGGTGGGAAGGGTGACCAGGCTCCCTCAGGCGCCTGTTACAAGGACACTAAGTCAATAGAGTTCACAAGAACTCTGTCTTCATGCTAAGCCACCTTAGTCACTTTCTGAAGTTCTCACCTCTTAATACCAGCGTCTGGGTGGGGGGGGGTCAGCATCAACATAAAAAATTTGGAGGACACAAACATTCAAGTCATAGCAAAGAGTATGCATGTTCCAAATTGCGGCACTCAAGGTCATCCAGAGCTACATAGCGAGTCCCTGTCTCAAAAAATAGTTATCATGGGGCTGGAGAGATGGCCTAGCGGTTAAGAACACCTACTGCTCTTGCAGAGGACCCGGGTTCGATCCCCAGCACCCACATGGCGCCTGAGAAACGTTTTTAACTCCAGTTCCAGGGGAATCTGACACCCTCTTCTGACCTCCGCGGCATTGCACGACACGGGTGCACAGACCTACATGCAGGCAGTACATTCATACACACAGAAAAGAAATAAAATAAAAAAATAGTTATCAGGTGGATCTCTGTGACATTGAGATGATCCTGGTCTTTATAGAGAGTTTCAGGCCAACTGGGGCTATACAGAGACTCTGTCTCAAAAAAAAATAAATACATAATAAATAAAATAAAATAAATAGGGGCTGGAGAGACTGCCTAGCAGTTAAGAGCACTGACCGCTCTTGCAGAGGACCCGGGTTCGATCCCCAGCACCCACATGGCAGCTGAGAACCATCTGTAACTCCAATTCCAGGAGAACTCCAGTTCCAGGGGAATCCAACACCCTCTTCTGACCTCCGCGGCATTGCACGACACGGGTGCACAAACCCTACATGCAGACAGTACATTCATACACATAAAAAAATTTTTTTAATGTTTAAAAATAGTCCTTATTCTTAAAAAAATAAAATAAAATAAATAATGACAGGAGCTAGGGATGTAGCACAGCTCGTAGACTGCTTATTTAGAATGCACAAAGCTCTAGTTTTAATGCCAAGTATGACATATTAATAAAACTGGGTCTGGGCCAGGCATGGTGGCACATGCCTTTAATCCCAGCACTTGGGAGGCAGAGGCAGGTGGATCTCTGTGAGTTCAAGGCCAGCCTGGTCTACCTAGTGAGTTCCAGGACAGCTGGGTCTGCAGGGAGACCCTGTCTCAAAAAGACCAAAAAATAAAACCGGGTCTGGTGATCACAGCTGTATTCCCAGCCCTTGGGAGGGGGAAGCAGGAAGATCAGATGTTCAGTCATCCTCAGCTATCTGCTGAGTTTGAAACCAGTCAGGGATATGTATATGAGACCCAGTCTCAAAGTAATAGTATTTTATAATTTTTATAACAGCAACAATAATAGTAAAGGGGGCTGGAGAGATGCCTCAGTGGTTAAGACCACTGGCTACTTTTGCAGAGGACTGGGGTTTGATTATCAGCTCTTAGATGGAGGCTAACAACTATAACTCCAGTTCCAGGGGATCAGGGGATCTGATGTCCTCTTCTGACTTCTGAGGCCATTGAATGACACTGGCATGGGTGCATTTACCTATATTCGGGCAATACACTCTGCACGCACGCACACAGGCAGCAAAGAAAAGTCTCCTGCATGACATCTTCCAGCAGCAATGTGCATTTAGCTGCTTCCATCTTGTACTAAGCCCATCAGAACACGTGGCCAGGCCCCGGGGCCTGTGTGAAATCATTTCAAGGACCTTGGATGGCTTACATCACTTTCACCCACATCCCACAGACCAGAGCCAGCTACATGGACTCCACGGTGAAAGAGGCAGGGCCACGGGGAGGAACACTGGTGAATGTCACAGCTGTGCCATTTGGGTCCCTGGAATTTCACCCACACAGTATAGTGGGGACATTTCATTCTTTGACAGTGCTTATGGTTCCCACTTACCTCCCATGCTTTCTTTAGCAGCGGCACCCCACAGTTCCCTGCATGATACCCAGAGCAGATTATGTTCATCAAGACACACCCTAATGGCCTGGCTCAAAATTTCCCCACGTCCCAAAACCTTCTCTGGGGAAGCCCCAAGACTTTTTAAAAAAAGCACTTTGGCTGTTTTTCATAAAAACACATGAAGGCATGAGAGTATTAATATAAATTAGCTGCGTTGAGATCTTTGCCAGCTGTGGTGTGGACTGGATTAGCAAAAGTCCCATCTGCTCTGCCTCTTCCTTCTGAGAAACAGAAGCAAGCCGGGGCAGAGTGGACCAGGGATAAGGAGAGCCTTGTGTCCACTGTTCTTTTCAGAAAGTGAAAGTTTTACAAACTTCAGTACTTTAGTCATTTTTTTTATTTATTTCTATTTTATGTGTATGAGTTTTGCCTGTATGTATGTAAGTGCACTCATGTCGTGCAGTGCCCACAGAGGACAGAGGAGGGTATCAGATCCCCTGGCACTGGAATTACAGACAGTTGTAGTTGTTAGCAGACATGTAGGTCTTGGGAACTGATCCCCAGTCCTCTGCAAGAGCCGCCAGTGCTCTTAACCATTGAGCTATTTCTCCAGCCCCAGCTATTCTTTTTTGTTTATTTTTTTGTCTCTTTTTTTTTTTTTTCCTTTTGAGACAGGGTCACCCGATAGCTCCCAGCTGTCCTGGAACTCACTATGTAGACCAGGCTGGCCTTGAACTCACAGAGATCCACCTGCCCCTGCCTCTGCCTCCTGAGTGTTGGGATAAAAGGTGTGTGCCACCAGGCTCAGCATTTTATTTATTTTTATTTTACACGTATGAGTGTTTTGCCTTTGTGTATGTAAGTACACCTGTGCATGCAGTGTCTGTGGAGGTCAGAAGAGGACATTGGCTCTCCTGGAACTGGAGTTATGAATAGTTGTTAGCCTCCATGTAGGTGCTGGGAACTGAACCCCAGTCTTCTATAAAAGCAGCCAGTGGTCCAAACCACTGAGCAATCAGCCCCAACCATTCTTAACCAGGAAGTTAATGTGACTTGTGGTCTTTGATCAAGAAAGGACCATATGGGCTTAAAGACTTGAAAGTTGGATGTGCAGGGCATGCATGCCTGGATGGAAAGTTTACATAAGAGAGCAAAGGCAAGTTGGGATTTGGCCTGGCACTGCAGCGTGCTGTCACATAGTACAGTGCCAGACTAGGGCAAGGGGGACGTTTTGTTTGATAACCAGAGGGCATCCTCTATAGCTGGGAGTGCAACAGGCTGTGTCTTCTGGGTCCACTTTAATGAACTGGTCTTGCATTGAGAAGTCCTAGGAGATTCCATCCAGTCTCAGATGAAAAGAGGACAGTGAATGATTGATGATGTCTGCCCCAGTCACAAGACTGCTGAATGGTGGAATGTGTGGTGGGCATTTGCCATCTTTATGCTAAGGGGTTGAATAATATGGGTGGAAGTGACATAGCAGTTAGGAGCATCAGTAACCTGGGGGGCAGGAGACTGAGATTGTAGGTTTGATTGTAGGTTGGTTGGTTTGTGGTACTGGGTATAGAAGCCAGGGCCTAGTACATGCAGGCAAGCGTGTACATAGTTATGTAGTCTGTGTGTGGTGTATTCATGTGTGCACGTGTGTTAGGTGTGTTAGGTGCAGCCCAGGTATGTCAGCACTCTGTCTAAACCCTCACTGAGCACTTTACTTTGAGCCTGAGTGTCTCTACATGGAAAGTGAGGAAGAACAGTGAGGATTTCCCAGCCCTTCCCTGCCCTTGCCACTCTGCACTGTAGCTCCAGCTGACCCAGAACTCGCTATGTAGACCAGGCTGACCTTGAACTTACAGAGATCCATCTGCCTCTGCCTCCTGAGTGTTGGGATTAAAGGCATGTGCCACCATGCTGGCCTATCTTTGCTTGTTTGTTTGTTTGTTTATTGAAACAGAAAGAGAAAGAGAGAGAGAGAGAGAGAGAGAGAGAGAGAGAGAGAGAACTTGGCCTCCTGATCTTCTTGCCTCCACTTCCCAAATGCTAGGAGTACAAGAATGCACTACTGTGCACTATGCCTTGGGAAAGTCATTTGTTACTAAGAAGCTGAGCCCTGGGATGCTAGGTTTGGGATTATTGGGATGTGTGGATAATGGAATACTGGATCTTGGGATGCTTGGATACTGAGATACTGGATGCTGGGATACTGGGATACTGGATGGCAGGATACTGGGATACTGGATGGTGGGATAGGGATACTGGATGGTGGGATACTGGATAGCAGGATACTGGGATACTGGATGGTGGGATACTGGGATACTGGATGGTGGGATACTGGGATACTGGATGGTGGGATACTGGGATATTGGATGGTAGAATACTGGGATACTGGATGGTAGAATACTGGGATACTGGATGGTGGGATACTGGGATACTGGATGGCAGGATACTGGGATACTGGATGGTGGGATACTGGGATACTGGATGGTGGGATACTGGATGGTAGGATACTGGGATACTGGATGGTAGAGTACTGGGATACTGGATGGTAGAATACTGGGATACTGGATGGCGGGATACTGGGATACTGGATGGCAGGATACTGGGATACTGGATGGTGGGATACAGGGATACTGGATGGTGGGATACTGGGATACTGGATGGTGAGATACTGGGATACTGGACGGTGGGATACTGTAATACTAGATGGTAGAATACTGGGTTACTGGATGGTAGAATACTAGGATACTGGATGGTGGGATACTAGGATACTGGGATACTGGATGGTAGAATACTGGGATATTGGATTGTAGAATACTGTGGTACTGGATGGTGGGATACTTTGATACTGGATGGTAGGATACTTTGATACTGGATGGTGGGATACTGGGATACTGGATGGTGGGATACTGGGATACTGGATGGCAGGATACTGGGATACTGGATGGTGGGATACTGGGATACTGGATGGTAGGATACTGGGATACTGGATGATAGAATACTGGGATACTGGATGGTGGGGTACTCAGACACTGGATGGTGGAATACTGGAATACTGGATGGCAGGATACTGGATCCTGGATGGTGGAATTCTGGGATACTGGATTGTAGAATACTGGGATATTGGATGGTGCGATACTGGGATACTGGATGGTGGGATACTGGGATACTGGATGGTGGGATACTGGGATACTGGATGGTGCGATACTGGGATACTGGATGGTGGGATACTGGGATACTGGATGGTGGGATACTGGGATACTGGATGATGGGATACTGGGATACTGGATGGTGCGATACTGGGATACTGGATGGCGGGATACTGGACCCTGGGATGCTGGGATGCTGAGAGATGGAACACCGGTCATATCTGCCCTCCTTTCCCCATTCTTTCATTCCTTCTCTTCTTCTTTCACTCACTATGATATCAACAGCCTCTGAACATTCAATGACCTGTCAGAAGTAAGGTTAAGGGAAACAGGGAGGGGAAGGCAGGGACCTTGCCTTCCGGAGCCATCTCTGGATGCCCAGACAGTTAACGCATAAACAAGCCCAGTCCATCGGTACAGGCAGCCTCTGTGCTCCTTCTCCCCACCCTGATTTGCTAAATTTTGGGGATGTCTCAGACTCCACCCCTTTCTCTACTCTCCAGAGATTCAGAGACCTCTCACAGAAGTGCACTTCCTGGTATGGGGCTACACAGAGGGGTCGGCCTCCTGACCCCCATGGGTAGACTCAGAGCTTTCTGGAAGTGGACTCAGCTCTTCTTTCTCTGCCCGTGGAACCTCCTCCCCCTGGCCAGGAAGAGCTGTATACACATGGTCTGTAACAACTGAGACGTCCCTGCAGCGCTCTGTGTCCCGGGGAGAGGAGAGCAGAGTTTTGTTGCCTGATGCAATGTCTGGCAAGGCGAAGTCCCTTATCAGACCTTCCTTCCCAGCCGCTGAGCTGGGACCCCACCTTCCTCAGGAGGAGAGGGGCAGGGCTAGGCTGCAGTCCATCTGGGGCCTCAGTGGAAGGGTCTGGCTAGAGGCCATCCAGATGAGAAACTGGTTTTCCAGTGAGGGACTTTGTCAAGTCATGGGCGGGGCCTGAGCAGAAAGACCCCCAAGGGGAAACCGGAAAGGGAAGCAGGTGCCTAGCCGCTGGGACTTCCCCTCAGCTCCCAGCGCCTGCTTTCCTTTCCACCAGCTGCTTCAGGCTCTTCCCTCCCCCTCCCCTCCCGAGTACACAGCTGTGCAAGGCTTGGGCTGAAAATGATGAGAATTCAAGACCGAGTATATGAAGCCCCACGTGTGAAGTTTTACCCATTGCCCGCTAGTCCTACATGTCCATAGCAACATCCCCAGACATGCCCAGAGCAGACACCCAGGGTATACACTCCTGAGCACCCTGTCCTCCAAAGGCTCGCATGGAACTACTGCTTTTTTTCTTCTTTCCCCTGATACTTTCTTTTTTTAAATTTTATTATTATTTTTTTAATTTTATTTATTTTTTATGTGTATGAATGTACTGTCTGCATGTAGGTTTGTGCACCCGTGTCGTGCAATGCCGCGGAGGTCGGATTCCCCTGGAACTGGAGTTCTCCTGGAATTGGAGTTACAGACGATTCTCAGCCGCCATGTGGGTGCTGAGAATCGAACCCGGGTCCTCTACAAGAGCCGACGGCGCTCTTAACCACTAGGCCATCTCTCCAGCCCCCTTAATTTATTATTTTTTATGTGTATGAGTGTACTGTCTGCATGTAGCTTGGTGCACCTGTGTCATGCAATGTCGCGGAGGTCAGAAGAGGGCATCAGATTCCTCTGGAACTGGAATTAAAGACAGTTCTTAGCCACCATGTGGGTGCTGGGGATCGAACCTGGGTCCTCTGCAAGAGCAGTCGGCGCTCTTAACCACTGAGCCATCTCTCCAGCCCCGTCCCCTGATACTTTCTATCACCTAGAGGGCTAAGCTTCTTGTACTGGGCTAAGTGTTCTGGGAAGAACATTCTTCCTCCATCTCCTCCTCCTCCTCCTCCTCCTCCTCCTCCTCCTCCTCCTCCCCTTCATCCTCCCTCTCGTCCTCCTTCTTTTTTTTTTTTTTAATCTTTTTAGTCTCTTTTTGAGACAGGGTCTCCCTTTAGCCCCAGCTGGCTTAGAACTCACTATGTAGACCAGGCTGGCCTTGAACTCACAGAGATCCTTGAACTCACAGAGATCCCCCTGCCTCTGCCCCCAAATGCTAGGATCAAAGACATGCACACACCACCACATGCCCAGCTTAAAGACAGTTCTTTTTTTTTTTTATGTTCCAGTTTTTTTTTTCTCATTATTATTTATTTCATTTTTACAAATCTAGGACCCCATGTTCCCACTCATTCCCCCTTACCCTCCCAACCAGAGCTCGTGCATTCTGCACAAACATGCTTTTTCTATCTCTTAGTCTTTCTCAATATTTTCCATGGAAAGTTGACTGTTTTGAGCAGAAGTTCACATGTTTCATCAGTTTCTTTGAATGCAGTATGTTCTGTTTGTTGTTGTTGTTTCCAAACTGCATTATGTCCAACTGCTTTGTCACAGAAGCTCAGGGGTGCCCTACACCTTTAAAGAAATACTTACCAACTGGGGTCATTGGAACTAGCTTCTCCACAGATGAGGTGATGTCGGTTACATTGCTACGTCAGTTTGTTTTTCTGATTCGTTGGTGCGGTACTTCCCTCCGCATGATCTGTTCCTCTAGCTCCCGCCATTTTACTTGCAAAGCTCATGATGTGTAGTCTTTATCTTGTACTGATCATAGATCATTCCATTTGTGGTACCACACATTTTCTCTATCACTCGTCAGTTCGATGTGGTATTAAGTGTTGGTTCCAGCTCCTTGCTATGTGAGCGAAGCTGCAATAATAAACTGGCCGTTGCCTTGTATCTCTGTGGTGGCGTAAAAGTCTTGAGGGGCTTACATGCCCAGGAGTGGTATGGCTGGGTGTCGGTGGCAAGGTTCATTCCAAGTCTTCCAAGGGTTCTCCCACTGCTTTCACTAGTGTGGTCTGATATCAAGTTTACATATCCCACCAGCAGTGGGTGAGTGTCCCTTTCCCCACCAACCTCTCCGCACTTTCGTATCATTTGTGTTCTTGATCCTCGCCAATCTTATTTGGAGTTAAGTATGATATCTTAAGGTGGTGTTCATTTGCATTTCCTTAATGATGTATGATGTTGAGCAAGTTTTGATGGTGTTTTTCAGCCATCTCTAATTCCTCGCTTGTGAAGTCTCTGTTCAGTTCTTTGTCCATCTATTGGGGGGGCTAGTCATTTCCACTCACACCATAGGCCTTGCAAACACAGTGCTAGAGCCAATAAGGCAAGAAATAGGATATTAAGGAGTATGATTGGAAAAAAGTAGAAGTTACAAAACTAACACTATATTGCTGATGTATGATTTGTTTACTTAGGGATGCTAAACCTCCAACAGATAAACTCCTAGAAACGATTAACGGCTCACAAAGTGGCAGGATCAAATATAACCTATAAAAGTTCAAGGGCCTTTCTTTTACACCAGAAAAGCAAGCAAACTGGAAGTGAAAGATTCTATAAGACCTTCCCCACTCCACAAACGCCTCAAAAACCAATAAAACCTAGGAACAACAAAACCTAACCAAAGATACAAGACCTCTACAACAAAAATTTTAACCCTTAACATGTAAATTGGAACGAAGACCTCAGACAAGTGGAAAAACCTCTCCTGCCTCAGGATTGGGAAAATCTAACTTGTAAAAATGTCACATTTTACCAAAACTATTGATAGATTTATGGCATCCCAATCAAAATCCCCACTAGAGTTTCTTCACAGGCTTGGAAAAAACGTTCTTACAATCATTTGGACAAAACAAAGACCTCAAATAGTCAAATCATATCCTGAGTGAAATGATCTACACAGGAGGGATCTCTATACCAGATTTTAAACTATACTACAGGGCTATAGTCATAAAAACAGCCTGGTACTGGCACAAAAACAGACCTGTTGACCAATGGAACAAAACCGAAGATCCAAATCTGAGCACATACAATTTCAGCCATCTCATATTTGACAAGGGGGCCAAGAAACCACAATGGAGAAAAGACAGCATCTTCAGCAAGTGGTGTTGGCAAAACTGGATCACCACTTGTAGAAGAATGAAATTAAACCCCTACCTCTCACCCTGTACAAAAGTCAACTCCAGATGGATTAAAGACCTCAACGTGAAACCCCAAACTCTGAAGGTGATAGAAGAAAAAGTTGGCAGCAGACTACAAGACATAGGCGTAGGAAAAGACTTCCTAAATCAGACAGCAGCTGCACAAGAATTAAGGTCGACAATTGACAAATGGGACCTCATCAAACTCAAAAGCTTCTGTACATCAAAAGAAACAATCAAGGAAGTGAAGAGAAATCCCACAGAATGGGAGGAAATCTTCACTGCAGATACATCTGACAAAGCATTGATTTCCAGAATATATAAACTACTCAAAAAACAAAGAAAAAAGAAAACAAATGACCCGCTCAATAGATGGAGCAAAGAACTGAACAGAGTCTTCTTTTTTTAATCTTAAATAATTTTCCTCAGTCAATGAAATTGTAAGTTTTAAAAAATTGTTTCTTACTATTTTTTAAATTGTATTTATTATTATTCTTTTATGTGTATGAATGTACTGTCTGCATGTAGGTTTGTGCACCCGTGTTGTGCAAAGCTGAGGTCAGAAGAGGGTGTCAGATTCCCCTGGAACTGGAGTTACAGATGGTTCTCAGCATCTGAGATGGTTCTCAGCAACCATGTGGGTGCTGGGGATCGAACCCAGGTCCTCTGTAAGAGCAGTTGGCGCTCTTAACCGCTAGGCCATCTCTCCAGCCCCACTCTATTTTTTATTTTGTGTGTATGAGTGATGTGCCTGCATGTAACCATGTGTGCGAGAGGACAGGGGAGGGTGTCGGATCCCCTGGAACTGGAATTGCAGATGGTTGTTAGCTGCCATGTGAGTGCTGGGCATCAAACCCAGGTCCTCTGGGAAAACACCAAGTTTTGTTAACTGCCGAGCCATCTCTCCAGACCCTATAAGGTGGGTTTTGAGGTGCATTGTTCAGGTCTGTGCTGAGCTGAAGGAGTACCAATAAGATTGAAAAGGTCATGCAACCTCATGACTCTAAATAGACACGGTCCATTTGTTGTTGATACTGTTTGAGCCATCTTAGAAAAAGGAGTATTGTCTTTTTGTAGGCAGTCTTTACTGATTTTGTCAGTTGTGTGATGTTCTCCATTGTCACAGCCAGTGAGAAATGAGAACCCTAAGCCCCCATGAGGAGCGGCTTCTTCCCTCACTGGGAACACAAAGGCAGGGCGGATTGTGAGTCTCCTCTTGTGGAATATTTCCACCTGAGTGGAAATGCATGTTTGCATCCAGGAAGGAAATAAAGCGGGTGCAAAGCGATGGTTGGAGTTGGAGGAACCCTG
This sequence comes from Rhizomys pruinosus, assembly GCA_009823505.1. Lineage (NCBI taxonomy): Eukaryota > Metazoa > Chordata > Mammalia > Rodentia > Spalacidae > Rhizomys > Rhizomys pruinosus. Next base: position 82,391 of record VZQC01003315.1, read on the forward strand.
GAGCTGAGTCCCGGGTGTTAGGAGCCAGCAGAGGAGCTCCACATTGAATGGAAGCAGCTCTGCTGACGGCTCCAGCTCGGCAGCGCCCCCAAGCGGTATGTGGCAGAAGTGCTGGAGCCATGGTGTCAGCAGAGGCTGGGATGAGGGGAGGTGGCCAGACTTGCAGACTCCCACCCTCGGAGCCTTGTGCTCTGAGTTAGGTATGGTGGGTTTTCGGCAGCTGGAGTGATCTCAAGTACCAAGCTGGATGTCTAAGAAGTTTGTGCATGGTTAAGAGCTGGTGTCTGCCCAGCCGTGATCAGTGCTCATGGACTCCCCTGTGTGTTGGGTAGGAAGAGTTTGGGAGAAAAAGGTGGGCTGGGAGTCGACTAAAAGACAAAGCTGTGCTGATACAGGACCGGAGAGAGGTGCTTGAGGTGGCGACCGCTGCGGCCTAAGGGCACAGTCCAGAGAGAAGGAACAGCTCTCCCCAGGGGATCCCAGAGGAGGCTGAGAAGACCAGAGGGTAGGAATGGAGGGCGGTGCCTGGAGGGAGAGGCCAGCAGCACAGTCCCCTGGAAGAGACTCAGCAGGGGCCACCCTCTCACTGGAGGTAACAGGGGGTCCTCCCAGTGAGCTATTTTAGGGAAGGACATGACAGGAGAGGGCTGGGGGGTAACAGGCAGGGGAAGGTGTGAGTCAGGAGGGGTGCCCTTGAGAGCTGTGATTGATCAGTAGAGGGACTATGTCCCAGATGACCCAATCAGTCCCTGAAGGGCTGATCTGAGTGCTGCTTCCTCAAGAGCCTTCTGGCATCTTTGGGGGCCTGGCACTCTCCTCACAGTGGCTCTCCCCAGACGGGGGGCTGCGGTGGAAGAACTTGGCATTTGACTTCCCTTTCTGCCTCTGGTGCTTGCTTCTAGCAGGCAGAGCACTGGTCTAGCTGAGTAGAGTGTGCTCTCTCATGGCCAGCTACACCTAGGCAGGGCTGGGCTGGGCACGGGCGCTGCCATCTTTCACCATTGGCCCGGATGCTCTGCAGGGGTGGTCTCTAGCTGTGCCTTGGCAGGGGCACTAGGGAGGTAGCCACTGGGTAAGGCTGATAAGGGGCTCACAGGAGGCAGTGCCAGAGCCAGTCAAGAAATGCAAGGTATCCTGTGTCCATGAGCCTTGGGAAGGAGGTGGCACAAAGGTACATCCATGTCACAGATGTCACAGCCCACTTTTTTATTTTTTATTTTTTTATGTGCATGAGTGTACTGTCTGCATGTAGGTTGGTGCACCCGTGTCATGCAATGCCAAGGAGGTCAGAAGAGGGTGTTGAATTCCACCACGCCTGGCACCTGATCAACTCTTAAATCTTTTCTTTTTAGTGACTGAGTATTGTCTGCGTGTATGTAAGTGCATCTGTGTCCTGCACTGCTCACAGAGATCAAAAGAGGGTGTCGGGTCCCCTGGAAGTGGATTATGAACAGTCATTAGCTGCCATGTGGGTGTTAGGAATGGAATCTGGGTCCTCTGCAAGAGCAGCCAGTGCTCTTAACCACTGAGCCATCTCAGCAGCCCAACTCTTAAATCTTACCAAGGGTGCTAGACCCAGGAGGGAGAAGACAGCCAGGCCATGCCCCCAACTCTGCCTGATCACCTCCATACAGTGGATGTGTTTTTCATAGCATTCATAAGCTAGGCAAATGCTCCACCATTGAGCTACATCCCAAGCCCCCTCTTGGCCCCTGTATGCAATCCGGAGACCCTGGACATACAAATGAACAAGCTATCCCCAAACAACACACTACATTTTATTTTATTCTAGTTTGTGTTTATAGCCAAGGATAACCTTGAACTTCTGGTTCTCCCGCTGCCACCGCTACCTCCTGACAGCTAGGATTACAGGTGTTTACCACCACACTGGGTTTTGTACAGTGTTAGGGATCAAACCCAAGGCTTTTGCACATGCTAGGCAAGCATTCTACTAGCTGAGCCGCATCCGCAGCCCTGTTATCCTTTTGTACGATGGGTGGCCCAGGAGGTTGGTTCACCACTGTATCACCACAACATGCACTGCACTGTGATATTGTGGCAGCTGTAAAGGCACTAAGGGAGGGGACCAAGCGATCAGGAACATCATAACCTTCCGGACCAGTGTCTTCACAGTCTCACATTTACCTGACCATCCTGTGCACCCTGGACTGTGCATGATTTTCACCTCTGAAGTCAACAGAGACGTGANCTAAAAATAAGATTAAGAGATTCCGATAGGTGAGGAGTGGTGGTGCAAACGCCTTTAATCCTAGCAATGACTGAGTATTGTCTGCGTGTATGTAAGTGCATCTGTGTCCTGCACTGCTCACAGAGATCAAAAGAGGGTGTCGGGTCCCCTGGAAGTGGATTATGAACAGTCATTAGCTGCCATGTGGGTGTTAGGAATGGAATCTGGGTCCTCTGCAAGAGCAGCCAGTGCTCTTAACCACTGAGCCATCTCAGCAGCCCAACTCTTAAATCTTACCAAGGGTGCTAGACCCAGGAGGGAGAAGACAGCCAGGCCATGCCCCCAACTCTGCCTGATCACCTCCATACAGTGGATGTGTTTTTCATAGCATTCATAAGCTAGGCAAATGCTCCACCATTGAGCTACATCCCAAGCCCCCTCTTGGCCCCTGTATGCAATCCGGAGACCCTGGACATACAAATGAACAAGCTATCCCCAAACAACACACTACATTTTATTTTATTATAGTTTGTGTTTATAGCCAAGGATAACCTTGAACTTCTGGTTCTCCCGCTGCCGCCGCTACCTCCTGACAGCTAGGATTACAGGTGTTTACCACCACACTGGGTTTTGTACAGTGTTAGGGATCAAACCCAAGGCTTTTGCACATGCTAGGCAAGCATTCTACTAGCTGAGCCGCATCCGCAGCCCTGTTATCCTTTTGTACGATGGGTGGCCCAGGAGGTTGGTTCACCACTGTATCACCACAACATGCACTGCACTGTGATATTGTGGCAGCTGTAAAGGCACTAAGGGAGGGGACCAAGCGATCAGGAACATCATAACCTTCCGGACCAGTGTCTTCACAGTCTCACATTTACCTGACCATCCTGTGCACCCTGGACTGTGCATGATTTTCACCTCTGAAGTCAACAGAGACGTGAGGGACGTTGAGAGAATAAAGGGTTTGCTAGCATCATATTTATTCATTAAGAGAGAATATCACTATGTAGTTCTAGGCTGGCACAATGGACCTCTATAGCCTGTGTTAGCATTGACCTAATATTCCTGTCTCAGCTTCCCAAGTACTAGGATTATAGTCTGTTCCATCATGTCCTGGATATTTGGTTGCATTTTAGGCATTGTTCATGTTTAAGGGAAAGAAAAGAAAGTCTATTAAGAAGTAGCGTTGCCGGGTGTGGTGGCACATGCCTTTAATCCCAACACTCTAGAGGCAGAGGCTGGCAGATTTCTGTGAGTTCAAGGCCTGCCTGGTCTACATAGAGGGTTCCAGGACAGATGGGACTAAAGGGAGACCCTGTCTCAAAAAGACCAAAAAGAAAAAGAAAAAAAAAAAAAAAAGAACTAGTGTAACAGGGTTTTGTTGTTGTTCTTGATGTGTATAAGTGTTTTGCCTACATGTATGTATGTGCACTGTGTGTGTGCCTGGTGCCTGTGAAGGCCAAAAGAGAGTGTCGGATAACAGACGGCTGTGAGCTGACATGCCAGTGCTCAGAACTGAACTCAGGTCCCCTGCAAGAGCAGCACTTGCTCCTTTTTTTTTTTTTTTTTTTTTTTTTTTTTTTTTTGGTCTTTTTGAGACAGGGTCTCCCTGTAGCCCAGCTGTCCTGGAACTCTGCAGACCAGGCTGGCCTTGAACTCACAAAGATCCGCCTGCCTCTGCCTCCCAAGTGCTAGGATTAAAGGCGTGCTGTTTTTCTTAAGACAGAGTCTCATGTAGCTCAGGTTGATCTCAAACTCACTATGTAGCTGAGACTGACGTTGAACTCTGACTTTCCTGCCTCACCTCCAGAGTGCTGAGATTACAGGTGTGACCTATTAAAGAGTCTTCAATCAGGTGTGCTGGAGTCTACCTGCAGCCTCATCCTTTGGGGGGCTGAGAGCTGGGGTTTTGACTCACAGGCCAGGCCAGGATCTTCCAAAGTCTGGTGGAAAGATGTCTCTTGTTCCCGATCTATAGATACAAACATCCTGACTGCCTGTCTCTCCACAGAACAAGGGTGGACACCCACCTGAAGAAGACGAGCCAGGTCCCAAGTGATGCCTCTGAGCTGAGTGCCTGTGGCCAGCCCGAGGCGCCCCATGGCGCCCACTCTCCCCATGGAGAAAGGATTTGCTTTGCCCCAGGACTGCTGGGACTTTACACATAGCCTGAAGATGCGAAGCAAATATGCCTTGTTCCTGGTCTTTGTGGTGGTAGTGTTCATCTTCATTGAAAAGGAAAATAAAATCATATCCAGGTGAGGGACTCAACCTCCTTTATCAAGGTGGGGCAGAAGCGATTCTAGAGCATTCTGTGGAGCAGGAGATACATCCCTGCAACAAGCAATTACCAGGCTCCTCTTCTGTCTTACGCTGAGGTATGCAACAGCAGCAAGACAGGCTGCAGCCATGGGCAGCCCAGATTGCCATGCGCATACTTGCAGTTCCCAGCTGCAGGAGCTCACGAAAAGGGCTTGACTTGGTTAAAGTGGTCTCTCTTCATAACTTGTGACCAATGATGCAGCCCGCTGTTGGAAATGTTAAATAAGAAAATGCAAAAGCATTTTTCCCATAGCTACATAGCTGTTGCCTGGTTGTGACTACAAATTATTATCACTTTATCTCCTGTGCTAGAACTATGGCTTATCCCTTCTACAAGTCTTGATGTCATGGGTTAGAGTGAGCCTATGGGACAGCAGGGTCCTGGTACCAGCTACTCTGGTGTGTAGGGCCATCATGGGCAGCTGCCCAGGTTGTATATTATTCTACTCCATGCCAGTGCCCCTCAGGCAGGCCACTCTGGGAATGTCCACCCATCTCTGAGTTGGCAGTGTACTGCTGTGTACAGTAGGCCTGCTAGACACAGAACCACTCGATAGGCTGGATCTTCTAGGCACAAACCCTATATGAAAGCCTCAGCCAGGGTGGGTAGGTTAAGGACTGGCCTGTAAAGCAACCTACCGGGTCCCCTCCGTGGATGAATCAACTCATAAGTCTGTGTATCCTTGCAACCCTACCTGAAAGCACTTACCCACTTGTGCCCAGGCAAGCCAGCAGTATGGGGGTGGGGTGTTCCCTAGAGACAGTGAGCCTCAGGTGCCGGCAGGGGTGACCCTATCGCAGCGCACCCTCATGAACTTCTTTGGGGGCCCTACCCAGTCCTCCCTGGGCTTCTGAATGTGCCATTCAAAACCTGGCCTCTAGGTCTACTCTGGGGTGACCCAGCTAAGATAGGCTTAGAAGACTATTTACCGTTGCACAGAGGACAGTCCCCCACTCCTCATAATCAGTCACTCACACTCTTGTCCTTTTGCCCTCCCTTATCAGGGTCTCAGACAGGCTGAAGCAAATCCCTCAATCTGCGCCCGATGGCAACAGCACTGACCCAGCCCTGCTCTTGGCCGAGAATGCATCTCTTCTGTCCCTAAGTGAGCTGGATTCCGCCTTCTCGCAGCTGCAGAGCCGCCTGCACAACCTCAGCCTGCAGCTGGGCATGGAGCCAGCGGTGGACGCAGAGAAGCCACCCCAGCCCGCCAGAGCCGGGCCCCGGCGTCACGTGCTGCTCATGGCTTCCACCCGCACCGGCTCCTCGTTTGTGGGCGAGTTCTTCAACCAGCAAGGTGATGTCTTCTACCTCTTCGAGCCGCTGTGGCACATCGAGCGCACGGTGTCCTTTAAGCCCGGAGGCGCGGGCGCGGCGGGTTCCGCGCTCATCTACCGCGACGTCCTCAAGCAGCTGTTTCTGTGCGACCTGTACGCGCTGGAGCCCTTCATCAGCCCGCTGCCCGAGGACCACTTGACTCAGTTCATGTTCCGCCGCGGATCCAGCCGCTCGCTCTGCGAGGACCCGGTGTGCACACCCTTCGTCAAGACGGTCTCGGAGAAATACCGCTGCAAGAACCGCCGCTGTGGGCCGCTCAACGTGACCTTGGCTGCCGAGGCCTGCCGCCGCAAGGACCACATGGCCCTCAAGGCCGTGCGCATGCGCCAGCTGGAGTTCCTGCAGCCGCTGGCCGAGGACCCGCGACTGGACCTGCGCGTCATCCAGCTGGTGCGCGACCCCCGGGCCGTGCTGGCCTCGCGCATGGTGGCCTTCGCGGGCAAGTACGAGAGCTGGAAGAAGTGGCTGGTGGAGGAGCAGGACCCGCTGCGGGAGGAGGAGGTGAATCAGTTGCGGGGCAACTGCGAGGGCATCCGGCGCTCCGCAGAGCTGGGCCTGCGCCAGCCCGCCTGGCTGCGCGGCCGCTACATGTTGGTGCGCTACGAGGACGTGGCGCGCAGGCCGCTGCAGAAGGCGCGCGAGATGTACCGCTTCGCCGGCATCCCGCTGACCACGCAGGTGGAAGACTGGATCCAGAAGAACACCCAGGCGGCCCAGGATGGCAGTGACGTCTACTCCACGCAGAAGAACTCCTCCGAGCAGTTCGAGAAGTGGCGGTTCAGCATGCCCTTCAAGCTGGCTCAGGTGGTGCAGGCTGCCTGCGGCCCCGCCATGCGCCTCTTCGGCTACAAGCTGGCGAGGGATGCCTCCTCGCTCACCAACCGCTCCGTCAGCCTGCTAGAGGAGAGGGGCACTTTCTGGGTCACGTAGGGGCTGGGGGCTAAGAAACCCGTGGACCCCTCCTTGTGAAAGGCTGACCCCGCTTTCCTCATACCCAAGGCCGGGAATGAGTTGCAGCCAAGGCAAAAAGCCAGAATGGGAAGCTGTAGCAGTAGGCCGCCAGCCAGCTGTCTTCCCCTAGGGTTCCTCTGAAAACAGCACGGTCCCCTGTCCCTTTGACCAGGCTGGCCACACCCACACCTTCGAGCCTTCAGAGTCATGAGTAGGCCCAGATATACTTCTGCCCTTTGACCCCCCTGGCTCGCATTTTCTCACACTCAGAAACATGCATGAAACACACAAAAGCCTGGAGGCTGTGTGGGCTAGAGTCCAAATATTTAACAACCACATATGGCCATAGGCCCTCGATAGTCACTCAGACCTGCTGCAGGCAGTGTTAACCTTTTCCTATCTGAGTCAGAGAAACCTGGAGGCTAGCTAGGTCCTTGCAAAGGGGGAGGGCAGCCCAGGGTGACGAAGGGGGGGCATTTAAATCTCCCAAAGGGACTGTGGTTATTTACCAATCAGTACAAAATGATTTAATTAGCCATTTTGTGTAGAACAAAACCTACACGTATATATAAACACATGCAAGGGTGGGGTGTGACTCAATGGTAAAACCCTTGTCTAACCTGCACAAGCCTTGGGTTTGATCCTCAGCAGTACAAATACAAAGCAAAACAAAACATACATACATACCCAACATGGATGAGAACATACATACACACATGCACACATGCCTGCCTGTAGGTACAGAAAACTTTGCCCAGTCTTTATGGCCACTGTGACTTTCTGAATCACACATCTAAAGAGGAGCCTTCAAATATGTTAGAGTTGTTTGGGAGGATAATGGCACTGCTCCCTGAGGAGGGCTAGAACCGATCAGGGGACAAAGCACTGACCTTTTAGTGTCGGGATTCTCGTGGCTACCTCCTCTGACCAGTCCACATGGCATGGCTGTCAGGCAGCATGTTTACAAGTGGCATGGCAGGCCCTCATATAACTGAAGTCCAGAGGCTCCCTTCCAGCTCAGCTCACTGCTCAGGAGCATGTCCATATTTAAAGGCTGCCTTGGCCCTGAGCAGCAGACCCTGCTTCAGTTCCTAGAGGCAAAAGACAGCTCACAAGCCCTAGTATTTCCAGACAGGGCTCATCTGGGGCTGGCCACGCAGTTCAGAAGGCTCTGTAGGGAGAAGCCTCATCAGGCCACCCTCCCTGAGCACCCTGCCTTTTCCCTGCTGGTGGACAGAGGTCAGCCAGCAAGTTGCTATGGTTAAACTATCTAAAAGGAATGTCTGCTTTAGGGTTCTTGGGAAAAGCTTGCTGGACTCAGGGTAGACTGAGTGGTTTTTTTTTTCCCCCTTTGTTTTTTTAAAGTTATTTATGGCTTGGTGCTGTTTTTGTTTTATGGTTGTTTTTGGCTTTGTTTCTTTAGGAGTGCTGCTCAGAAGCAGCCAAGAGCCTGAGGAGGCTGGGAGGCCGGAAGAGGGATAGACCCGAAGAGAAAGGTCTTCCCCTGGGGAGGATCAGAGTCACTCAGAGGCCCCAGGGCTCACAGGCAGTTCTATGTGAACTCCATGTGGACTGACTCTCAGAAACCACCAACGAGGCTGGATCTATAGTGCGGTTAGCAGAGTGCTTGCCTAGCACACAGGAAGGCTTGGGGTCAGTCCTCAGCCCCACATAAGCCAGATGTGGTGGCACATGCCTGTCATCCCAGTACTCAGGAGATAAAGGCAGGAGGACCCGAAGTTCAAAGTCTTCCTCAGCTACATACTGAGTTCGAGGTTAGCCTAGGCTGTATGAGACCGAGAAAACAGACTGTTTGAAAATCCCTCATAGGGCCCAACACACGTCCTGGGTATGTGTGTGGGAGGAGGGGGCAGCAGCCTGTCGACCAAGCAGCAGTGTTCTCCGAAGCGGCAGCTCTTCCCCACTCCTCTCCCCAGCTGAGGAGCAGAACCCAGGGCAGCCTCCGAACTTGCAGGGAGCGACGGTGCCCACAGGTCACCACACTCTAATTTTCCAGACAACGGCTGTGCCCAACACTGTCAGATCCAGGGCTGAGTCGGTGTGAATCATATGGAGTCAAGGGATGTACTGCTTGGCAGTCCAGCTGGCACTGCTGTGGGGAAAGGGCCGGGGGGGTGTCAGGTGCCCGTCTTGTGGGTTCATTCTCTGCCTGATCACTCCTGCATCCCAAGCACAGGTGAGCTGACGCAGCAAGCCTGGCTTTTGACAGTCAATGAATTGAGTAGAAGATGGGCTCTTTTTTGGGTCAAAGGGACACCAGATCTTGTGACTTGGTAGGGACAGGAGGGTATGCGCAGGCTCAGGAGTGCTGGTGTCTCCCTCCTCCCTACCTCCCTCCCACTATCCCTACCAAGGCCAGGTTCTTGTTCTGTCCCCTCATATGGGATAGGAGAGGCTGGGCTGCGAGCTTCCTCCCTTCCTTCCTTCCTGCCTCCATCTTCAGCTCTCTGAGGACGATGCCCAGAATGGACCTTTGGGACTTCTCAGGACATTGACAATGTTGTGTACGCTGCAACTTGACTTTATTTATTTTGTTGAAAGAAGAGACAGATAATATTATTTGCAGGCCCTTAAAAAACTGTACCCAAATCAAGAAGCACACAAAAAATAAAATAGGAATCATTCTTATGTCACACACACATCAAGATACCTGGAGACAGTTCCGAGGACAAGACAGGACCAAGCCAGCGCGTCAGCTGGCAAAGGAGGTTCTCCGACTTCTCCATTAATCTGGAGAAACAACACGGAGGCATTTTCCACTGTGTTGTCTTTGCTCGGGTGTCTGAGACAGGCCCTTTGGGTAGGTGTGGCCTTAAAACAGTCTCTTGTGGCTCAGCAGTCCAAGGTAAGCCCTCAGGCTTGGGGAGGAAGAGTATGGGGCTAACTACTGTCTGTACCCACTGGGCATGTGCCGGATTTGTTTTAGGGTTCTCAGCATGGAGCTGGGTGGAAAAGTGTCCACGCCAGTGGCATAGGATAGCTGCTAAGCCAGCTGCAAAGAGCAGAGGGCACCTGGGTGGCTCATCATGGTAACATCCTTCCTACCATTTGGCCCCATGTCACAGTGGAAAAGGTTCTATCAGGAAGCCATGGGTTCTGTCCCTGAGGAGTAGTAACCTGGCCTGCACGATAGGGAGGAGTCAGAGGCACTGAAGGGTTTGATCCCGGCTCTAGGGCTTTTTCAGTTGGACATGACCTTGTGTCTTGAGAGGTCCTGAATTTATTTATTTTTTTGTCTTTTCGAGACAGGGTCTCCCTGTAGCCCCAGCTGTCCTGGAACTCACTCTAGACCAGGCTGGCCTTGAACTCACAAAGATCTGCTTGCCTCCCGAGTGCTAGGATTAAAGGTGTGCACCCGGCTTGAGGTCCTGAACTTTTGAGGACAGTAGCAGAAGACGGGGTGTATGTGTCCCCAAGGCAGTCCCCTGTCCCAAAGGCAGAGGGATGGTCAGAGACAGGGAGAGAAAGGGGCGAGGTGGGGACAAGATCTTTGAAGAAGCCAAATGGGTCCTGCCAACCTGTCTGCATCGAAAGTAACAATAGTACAAGGGGCTGGAGAGATGGCCTAGTGGTTAAGAGTGCTGACTACTCTTGCAGAGGACCCAGGTTCGACCCCCAGCACCCACATGGCGGCTGAGAACCGTCTTTAACTCCAGTTCCAGGGGAATCTGCCACCCTCTTCTGACCTCCATGGATTGCATGACACAGGTGCATAGCCCAACATGCAGGTAGTACATTCATACACATACAAAAATAAATTTAAAAAATTTTTTAAAAAGTAACAATAGTACTCAAATCAAGGCCCTGAGTTGGTGTGTTGTTTGTGAAGAGCATGGGATATGGTGAAGCTTTATGGGAGGGAGGAGATGGGCCCCACGAGCACAACCACATCCACTCCCAGATACCCACGTTCTCAGAAATAGTGGAACTATGCTTTACCTCAAAGCACAAGGCAGAACTGGCAACTTCCGATGCCTTTGACCTGTGCCCTGAAGTGCCTGTCATCACATGAGAATAGGCTCCTTATGTGTTTCTAAGGATAGAAGTACGACACCATCATAACTGTCGTGGCTCATGTTGCTTAATGGGCAAACAGAATGACCATATCACCCGATTCTGCCAACTTCAGGCTTGAACTTGGACCCCTGTCCCCCCCCCCCATATTCTAATCTCAGTGCCTGACAACCATCCTCCACTTCCTCACTGCTCCTACAAACAATGCCTTTGTGCCTAGACTTGGACCCTGGGTCCTGCTTCACCACTACACAGTACAGGATATCCCTTCACAGGCATGGCATGGGCACATGTGTTTACATGGGTGTACACACGTGTGTGGTACATTATGTTCTGCATCTTGTGCTGCTCCACCTGCCTAACCCCCCCCCCCAGCTCTTGCTGCCCTGTCCCAGATGTCCCCACTGTGGCCACCACAGGCACAGGCGATCTTCTGTCTCCTGGAAATGCTGGGCTTGCCCATCTGAGAGCTGGCCTGGTGCCCAGGGTCTGCTTTTCAGAACAGAATGTGAACCCCTTGTCTGGTGGCTTACCTGACTTATTTAATTAAAAATTAAAATACAAAACAAACAAATACTGCAGCGACCCTTCATTTGTTCTCATCAGCAACTAAAGGAAAAACAACAACAGAACAAACAGGAGAAAAACTGTTAACAGGAACAGGAAAGACTTCCAGCATGAATTTTTTCCTGCCCATGCCCAAAGGTTGTGGGCTCAAGAGGAACATGGGTAAGTGGGGGGTGGGGGGAGGGGCATGGCCCCAGGATGCCATTCTAGTGCCTTGGAGGAGCCAGCTACAAGTATGACATCAGGTATTAGGGACAGAGACTGGAGCATTAGACCAGCCATCAAGGGCCCCATGACAAGGTCTAGCTTTGTCTCTGACCTTGGATCGAGTCACTTCTCTTCTCTGGGCGTCCTTTTCCTAAAGGAATGAGGAAGGGAGCAACCGACTTACGAGCACTGTCCTCAAAAAGTCTCTTTAGGGACCCAGAGGTCAGCCAAAGGATGGATCCGTTTCATATGTTAAGATACTGCTTGGGTTTCATTTTGCCTTGAACCAAACTTAAAAACACACAGGAGAAGATGGCTAAGGACCTTTCAGCTAAGGAATGTAACTGAGCTCCTTCCATTGTAGCTGCATTGCTCCTGCCATAATAACTTTAGCATGAATTAGATTTCAGCCTTGTATTGGCCACTTTTCTGTTACTGTAGCGCACACCTAAGATAATCTTCTTACAAAGAGAAAAGGTTTGTTTTGTCTCACAGTTTAAAGCATTTTGGTCTGATTGGGCCAAGCCATTACTTATAGGCCTCTGGTGTATGTGTGTGTGGTGGGGCACATTATGGCCAGGATATGAGAATGAAAGAGGAGGCTGGGGCCCAGTCTCCCATTCAAGAGCATGTTCCCAATGGCTCCTGCTGGGCCCCACCGTTTAGAGGCTGCACCTCTTCCTGGTAGCAAACTCTGGACAATAGCCCTGTAGCTCAGGGTTTGCACGGATTGCAATCCCAGATCAAACTGCAGCAAGCTCTCTTGTTTCTTAAGATCCATCTGGATAAAATGGGTATTTTTCCCCAGGGAGAAGTTACTGTTGGGACACAGGGAGAGAGCTGTGATAATTTGTGAGTCTAGAAACTTGGAGGCAGGGGCTGGAGAGATAGCCTAGCGGTTAAGAGCACTGACTGCTCTTGCAGAGGACCTGGGTTTGATCCCCAGCACCCACATGGTGGCTAAGAACCGTCTGAAACTCCAATTCCAGGAGAACTCCAGTTCCAGGGGAATCCGAGACCCTCTTCTGACCTCCGCAGCATTGCACGACACGAGTGCACAGACTACATGCAGACAATACATTCATACACATAAAAAATAAATAAAAAAAAAAACTTGGAGGCAGCCGTGGAGGTGGGGGTTGGGGGGCAAGCTGAGCCCTGAAGCCCTGAAGATGGTGGGTCCTGAGGGAGGCGAGGACAACCGGCAGGAGCGGACAGATCTTCCTTCCCAAAACTCAGCCTCTGGCTTCTCACCCAATTCTGGCCTTGGCAAGTGAAACTGCTGCCATGCCAGTCCTCAGTGTTCTGACCTGCTCAGTAACCACTTGGCCTGCGCAGCAACCCCCAGCCTGCATAGTCACCCCCCAGCCTGCATAGTAACCCCCCAGCCGGCAGATCTCTATTTGGGCTGTCATTGTCTGCTCTGCTCTGGGGGTTGGATTCAGTTAGCTTTGCCACTGGGCTGGGCTTCCTGTCACAAATGACCCCCTAGAGAAACAAATTGTCCTAATCACAGAGCACAGAGCTCTGAACACCCATCCACCAGTCTCAGCCAGCAGCCCAGGCCGTCTCAGCCAGCAGCCCAGGCCAGAAGCCACTTTCTGCCCTCCTCGCCTCTCCTCCCACCTACCCTTAGCCACCTGCCTAGACCAGAAGCCACTTTCTTCCTCCCTGTCCTTCCTCCCATCCCACGCAGACCATCCTCCCCTATACCTCTACTCACTGGAAGGAGTGAGGGCACCATGCGATCCTGAGACGGTCACCTAGAACGATCAAGGAAACTACTTGATCATCAGGGACCCTGGTCCGGCCTGGAGCAGAGTATCCTGGTATACATTTGGAGTGGATGTGGTTCCAGGCTCTTGGGGAGGTGCTGTGTATGTGAGTTTATCAAAGGGGCTAAGGAGGCCTGATTCCTCTGGCCAACAGTAAGGATTCCCCCGGAGAATCACCCTCCCTCTGGCCCCCATTTCCTACTTTTTTAATTTGATCTTTTTGAAACAGGTCTTCACGAAGCCCAGGCTGGCTTTGAATTCATTACATGGTCCAGGATGGCCTTGAACTTCTGAGCCCGCTGTCTCTGCCTCTACTTCTTAGGTGCAGGAGTTATATACATGCACCACCACACCCAGTTTACATGGTGCTGGGGCTAGAACCCCAAGCCTCATGCAAGCTAAGCAAGCACTCTACCATCTGAGCTATAGCCCTACACAAAGAATCTGGTTTGTTTTATTTTCTGGTTCTATTTTAAAGAACCTTTTTTTTTTGGTCTTTTGAGACAGGGTCTCCCTTTAGTCCCAGCTGGCCTGGAGCTCACTATGTAGACCAGGCTGGCCTTGAACTCACAGAGATCCACCTGCCTCTGCCTCCCGAGTTCTGGGATTAAAGGGATGTGCCACCACACCCAGCTAAAGAACCATTTTTATGGGTGAAATCCTCTTAATGATTTTTTCCACCCCCAAACCAAGACATTTTAAAAGTTCCAGCTTTCCATAGAGTAGTTTGAAACAACTACAGAAAGTTAAGACTCAGAGCCACAAATGCCGACTCAAAGGTGGTCTTGGGGAAGCGGCTGGGGAGGAAAAGCCCAGGGTCACATTTGCGGGGCCCGCCCACGTTTGTGCCATCTTCCGGAGGGGAAGGCGGCAAAAGGCTGAGAGCAGAGCAGCCTGGGGTCACGGTGGATCAGTATTCACACTAACAACTCAACTGTGCCACTTCCATTAGACCCTCTGTCACCAAAACCTCTGGTTCTTGGCTTGTCAGCTCATGTTCAGGCAATAGAGGATGGGGATTCTGAGTTAGACTGGATGCTGTTTTTCAGAAAAATTGGCATGCAAGGTATCCCTTAAAGGAGCCATTTCTGAAACAGCTGGGCAGAAGTTATCAACAGTGAGTGGATTCTCTGGAGTCTCACTTTGGTCATTAGTGACCCCTTCGATGAACGCTGCTGGCCAGGGTATTTTAAGAACAAGCAGGCAGTAAAGGCTGAGCAGGAGAAGGCAGCCTGCCCATGAAAATCCAGAAGGAAGAAGAAAGAAAGAGAGGAAGGGAAGGCGGAGGGACAGGCATGCAGGAAGTAGCAGCAGGGAAGGATGTTCTCAGACCAAGCTCCTGAAAAGCACAGCCACAGCCTTAATGAGCCAATGCGCACCCTGACTTCCCATATACAGGGTGCCCGAGAACTTAGGAGACTCCTAGGGTCAGGGCAAGCCTGGGAGCACATGCAGCTCAGCACTGCACTGGCCACACACAAACCCGGGACTGGGATGTGAACGCACCCTACCACTGTTTGGCTTTGTTTTTAGGAACTAGAGACTAACTGGTTCCACCCCAGCACCACATATACCTGGCGTGGTGGTGCACACCTGTGATAGCAGCACCTGGGAGTAGAGACAGGAGAATCAGGAGTTAAAGGTCAAGTTCAAGGCCAGCCTGGGCTATAGCCCTGTTTCACACCACCCCCCTTCTGACTACCTGCCTCTGTCGCCCTAGTGCTGAGATTAAAGGTATCTGCTACCATGCCTGGCAAAAATCAGATTTTTGTTTCCTCATGAACATCAAATATCTGAGTCTGAGCTACAGCCTGCGACAAGTGTTTGGGAGTCCATTATTTATTTTAGATCCTAGTAAGTAGGAGGGGAAAGGGCGTTCCATAAGGAACACTGTTAGATGGCTACCATCTTGTGAAGCTGGAGTAGAATCTTCCTGTAGTGATACAAAGCCCACACCATAAGATTTGTAAGATTTCCCCACCCATGGGTGAAGGGAAGGAAGTCTAGAACATTTCCACACTGGCACTACCAGTCCTGGCTGAGGCTGTTCTTGGACTGTGTGAACTCCCTAGTATTACCCAGTAACAGCGTTTCAGAATTCGGGAAGATTCGAGCAAGCCCAGCAGCAGAGGCAGGTGGTCGGAAGCGCCTAAAACACCAAAAGTTCAGTGTGTGAGGGCGGAGAAGGGTCGGACAGCATTGCACCTTGGATGGAGTGACCTGTGTGGGCCAAAGGTCTGCACTTTGGGGAGTCAGCAGCCTTTTAGGGGAGACTTTGGCCTCCCCAGAACTGAAGCAGTCAGCTTCTGGGCACTTATCACAGCAGTTGTGTGATGTTCAACTTCCAACAATAAATCTGTGAGTCCACAGCTATTCAGAATGAGAAAGCCACAGGCCAAAGGGCCGAAGCTGCCATATGCCGTTCAGTGTTAGTCCCATCCACTGGGCCGTCTTCATCCACTACTCCAGAGCTCTGCTGGGCGCTGAGCTATAGCCTGCATTTGGGACAAGCCTTCCCGGGCCCCTTACCACTCAGCCATCAGGAATGAGGTAAGAGGTCTGGGACCCACCTCCTCTGCCCGGGTCTGTCTTGTCAGAACACCAAGGGACTCACCCATCCCATGGCTGTCTCACCTTTCCCCCCACACACACACATACTCATCAAACAAATGATAATAAATTTTAAAGATTTTTTTTTAAAGGGGTTTTGTGGTTTTATCTTTGAAGTGGGGTTTCCTGTTTTCCAAGGCTGGCTTCAAACTCACTCTAGAGAATGTCCTTGAATTTCAGATCCTCCTGCCTCCACCAAATGCGTGTGCCCACACACATATGAACATGCATTACACACATATGAATGTGCATTACATATACACATACGAACATGCATTACATATACACATATGAACGTGCATTACATACATATGAACGTGCATTACATACACATGTGAACATGCATTACATGCATATGAATGTGCATTACATATACACATACGAACATGCATTACATATACACATATGAACATGCATTACATATTACATACACACATATGAACGTGCATTACATACACACATGTGAACATGCATTACATACACACACATGAACATGCATTACATATACACACACCAAAAGAAAAGAAAGAAAAAAAGACCCGAGTGTCTGCTTGCTCCTGCCTCTGGATAGATACTGGACGCCAGAAGAGGCCAGATCCTCCGAGCAGCCCAGAGCTCTACCACAGGATGAAGGTGTGGTGGTTTTTGTTTTTACTTTTGGAAATATTCATTGTTTCCATTTCCACTTTAAGTTTGTGGGTTGTTTGTTTGTTTGTTTGTTTTGATCTTTTTGAGACAGGTTCTTCCTATTGCCCCAGCTGGCCTGGAACTCACTCTGTAGACCAGGCTAGCCTTGAACTCACAGAGATCTGCCTGCCAGAGTGCTGGGATTAAAGACATGCACCACCACACCAGGCCACTTTAATTTTTTCTTTTTTTTTTTTTAAACTGAAATCTTTTTTTTATGAGCTCCCTTCTATCATGACCTTTTATTTTATTTATTTTTTTTAAGGTGCACGTCACCACGCCCGGCTTAAAGGCAGTTCTTAACTGTCATGTGGGTGTTGGGAATCAAACCCAGGTCCTCTGGAAGAGCAGTTGGAGCTCTTAACCGCTTAGCCATCTCTCCAGCCCCGCCGCTTTAATTTTTTTTAATTACTTTTTCTCTTAACTTGATGTTGATTTCTTTAAACAGTTTCTCTTCTAGAAAAAAAAACACCTTCTGCCTCTGTTTCTATGAGCAGAGAGAGAGGATGCAGCATTAAATTGGTTCATTCAGGGACTGGAGAGATGGCTCAGCAGTTAAGAGCACCAACTGCTCTTGCAGAGGACCTGAGTTCGATTCCCAGCACCCACATGGCAGCTAAGAACCATCTTTAACTCCAGTTCCAGGGGAATCCAATGCCCTCTTCTGACCTCCACAGCATTGCACAAGACGGGTGCACAAACCTACATGCAGACAGTACACTCATACACATAAAAAATAATACATAAATAAAAAAATAAAATCAATTTGTTCATTCAGAACATCACCCCCCTCCCCTGCCCTGGCCCTGGAGGGATCCAGCTGTCCCAAAGATACCTTCACACTGGGCGCAAAGCCCTCGGCTTCCTGATGCATGTCCTGCTTGACCGGGAAACATTGAGAAGACGTTAGGACGTGTCCATGTCAGTAGGAAACTGAGAGAGGCTGAGCCTAACATCTTCTGGCATCTTACTCGCTCACACTGTCTCCACTGTGGCTAACCAGCCATTGGGTGAACGAACGAGTGAGTAAAAGAATGAATGGCTGTGACGAGGGTCAAAAAGAACGTGGGAGCACTTGCATATTTCCTTCCTTATGATAAAACTCTGATGACATGAAATTTACTTCTCATGACATCTAGTCCATTCATCATGTGCAATCTTCAACACTGTATGGTTCCAGAACATTTTCATTCCCCTTAAGGAGATCCCCATTTCTCTGCTACTGACACAGAAAGAAGCAGGTACAATTTAGTCCCAGAAATACTGACGGGAAGCCTGCGGTAGGCAGGACTCCAGGCCAAGCTCGGGGGCACAGGGAAGAAGGCCCAGTCCTTGGCTCCCCAGCTCACATCACAGCTTGTCCATGAAAACAGACCCCCACACATCTAATTCCCCAATAAAGAATATATAGAGTCACAGATGTAATCCCAGAAGAAAAGGAGATTGAGGTCAATGCTTGGCTGCATATTAAGTTAAAGGTAAGCCTGGGCTATATGAGACGAGAGAGAGAGAGAGAGAGAGAGAGAGAGAGAGAGAGAGAGATCATCACCAATGTCACGGGACTTAATTTCTTCATTTATAATAATTTGAATAAATAAAGTCCCAAGCATGGGGCAGTAGAGATCACTGTGGGACCCCCAGAGGGGTGGGTGGAAGCAGAATTGAAGTATAAGTGGGCAATTTTCCTCACATATGCATGCAGCCGCCATCTTTGAAAATGCTGAGTTCCTACAGCTGGGAAAATGTGAGAGGGGAATCTCAAACTACCTGCAGAGTGGTGGCCTTAGGTAAAATGCTCAGGTTATCTTTGCCACAGCCTCTTCCTCTGTACAGTGAGGATGAAGATGGTACCCACCTCACAGAGTCATGGTAAGCATTAAGTACAGATGTGTGGACCTAGCAAGGGCCCAGATATCCACCATGATCCTAGGAGCCTGGGGAGAGGTGGGACTGAAGAGACAAAAAAACCCTGTAATATTGCTGCATGCTCAAATATGTCTCTCTGTGTTCGTCACTCTTCTGTTGCTGTGATAAAAACACCATGACAGCCAGGCGTGGTGGCGCATGCATTTAATCCTAGCACTCAGGAGGCAGAGGCAGGCAAATCTTTGCGAGTTCAAGGCCAGCCTGGTCTCCAGGACAGCTGGGGCCATAGGGAGACCCTGTCTCGAAAAGACCAAAAACAAAACAAAAAACAACAACAACAACAACCCATCATGACCAAGGCAACTTCTAGAAAGAAGAGTTTATTTGGCTTCAGTTACAGAGGAATGAGAGTCCATCGTAGAGGACTCTCTACGTAGATAGCCAGAGAACTCAACATCTTCAAGCACTCATAAGAAGCAGAAAGTTTAACTGGAAATGAGACAAGGCAAGAAATCTCAAAGCTTGCCTTGTGACATACCACCTCCAGCATGGCCACAACTCCCAAGAGGTTCCTGAAGCATCCCTGCCAACTGACCAAGTGTTGGGGGGGGCACTTCTCATTCAAACCACCATGTTTCATCAGAAGGTGCAGCTACCATCTTAAGCGGAATTATAACTTTGTTATTCTTTTCATTTGGGAAATTAAACATGACATAAATAGATGTGATTAGGTGTCAAATGGACAAGGGGTAGACTTGTGATGGTTAATCCTGTGTGTCAATGTGACTGGGTCATGAAAGTACCCAAACCATGAGGAACTTTTTTAATCCGATTATTTGAAGCCAGAAGACCCACCGTAAATGTGGGTGGCACCTCATGGTGGCGGCCCAGGTAACAGGCCACGGCAGAAGGGAGGCTTTTGCTTTTGGCCTGCTTGTCTTCTCTCTCACCCGTGAGTTTATCCATCTTGCTGGGGCCTTCCTCTGCTGACGCTAAAACCAACTTCTTCAGGTTCCGATGTAGACTGAAGGCCGATGGCTCTCCAGGAATCGTCCTGGCTTCCGGCGTGGTGTTGGTACTGCCAGGGCACCCAGCCTTGTGGACTGAGCAACTGCTGGATTCTCAGCCTGTCCAGTATGGTGCAGCCATTGTTGGACTACACGGAGGGCCTCTATCCTGTAAGCCAATCTAATAAATCCTCATATGTGTATCATGTCTGTTCCTCTAGAGAACCCTGGCTAATATACTTTCAAACTGCTCCAGGCCCTCAGATCTGATCCACACGGATGTGTCCAGTGCCCCCTAGGTGAGATCTCTTTTGGTGAGTCTCTTGTCTCGTGAAGCAAGCAGTAGATTATCTATCACCCATCTCACTGATTGGACTGGCAGTAGGACCCAAGTGGAAACAGGCTGCAAACCTGGGTCTTCTGCTCCCCGCCCACCCCCCAGTTCATCTTCTGAACAACTGTGTTACACCTCAGAGAGAACATGCACGTGGCAACATTCTGGGTGCCCTGTCTCTCTCCTTGGTGACAGGATAATTAAAGGCCCTTGGTCACCCTGGCTGTGTGGGTTCCCTGTGCCTCTGTGAACAGTACTAGTTAGGTCCTGGCCAACAAAGGAAGAGATGGTGGCTCTGGGAAGCCAGAAGGGAGGGAAAGAAGTGAAGAGCTTATACATGCAATGCTTCCTGTTCCCCTCCAGACGCACACCTTAAGCATTCATGGGGATAGAGCTAAAACCCAGCAGCAATCAAAGAATGGGAAGCCAAGCAAACACGGCCTCTTAAATTGGCAAAGCTTGCTTTCTTTTTTGAGACAGGGTCTCCCTTTAGTCTAGGCTGGCCTTGAACTCACAGAGATCCACCTGCCTCTGCCTCCCGAATGCTGGGATTAAAGGCGTGTACCACCATGCCAAGCCCATGTGGGTGCTGGGAATCGAACCTGGGTCCTCTGCAAGAGCAGTCAGTGCTTCTAACCACTGAGCCATCTCTCCAGCTGGCAAAGCTTTCTTAAAAAGAAAGTAAAACCCAGTGCTGGTGAAACGTGGCCGCATCTGATAGGAGGTTTGAAGAGCAGTTTGGTAATAAGCATGTTCCAAGCCCTCTGAAGCAAATCCAGTCACAGGAACTTCAGCTTCAGCTAGGTGCTAAGATGTAGTGCCAAGCACTAAATATTTGTACGATGGAAAACTGGAGCCCCACCTTGTGTTGGATAATAGAGAGGGTTAAGTAATTTATGGCTTCATATATGATGGATTCTCTACAGCCATTAACATGATCACACAGAAGACATCTTTTTTTGAGATGCAAAGTATTTTATTTTTAAACTTCTAAAATTTGAGAACAAGTTAGCCTAGGTTAAATGATAGTTTTCCAAAGCTGAAGGTGCTCGTGTGGACCTCAACTTTTCTGGCTGACATACAAACAATTGCTAACACCCTAGGTGGGCGCCTACATTCTGATACGAGACCAACTGACCAACCCCAACTGGTAATGTCCCTTTGACTCCTTGGTAAGGACTTTAAAACTTCAGATACTGCTGAGTCTTACACAGCCCAGGTCTCTCCAAATGTCTCCTGGGAAGCGGACACCATGTACCGGAAGTCACCTTCATCCTCTCACTCTCTTACACCTCAGAGATGGACATGGACACGCTCACCATGCTGTGTCCATTCACTAGGAAGAAGAAGGCCTGGTTAGCGTTGAGCTATAAGCGCCTTTTAATTATCTTGATGAGCTCACTAACGTTGACATGTCAGGCATAAGAAACTGTTTTTATTTTATTTTATTTTATTTTATTATTGTATGTGTATGAATGTACTGTCTGCATGTAGGTTTGTGCACCCTTGTCATGCAATGCCACGGAGGTCAGAAGAGGGTCTCGGATTCCCCTGGAACTGAAGTTCTCCTGGAATTGGAGTTACAGATGGTTCTTAGCCACCTTGTGGGTGCTGGGGATCGAACCCGGGTCCTCTGAAAGAGCAGTCGGCGCTCTTAACCACTAGGCCATCTCTCCAGCCCGAGAAACTGGGTTTTATCCAGGACTGGCAGCAGCTTCTCGCCCTTGTACCGTTCTATGATCACGGGATCTTGGTGTGATGCTGCTCTCGGAGGAGCCGGCCTTCTACTCTGTTCGAAGCTTTGGAGCTGCTTGAAACTCTTCTCTGAAGGCATGGCTCGGGGTCTCAGGGGGCAGAGGTGGCAGCAGCGGCTTCCCTTGTGTGTCCTCAGCCCGCAGCTCAGTCAGGTGACATGGCGCTTCCAGAAGACTTAAAAAAAAATTTCTTTTTATTTGTGTGTATGTGTGCAGGTATCTGAGTGTAGCCACATGTATGTGGGTACCCACAGAGACCAGAAAGGGGCATTGGATCCCTGGAGTTGCAGGTGGTTGTGAGCCACCTGATATGGGTGCTAAGACCCAAACTGCGTTCCTCTGGAAGAACAGCGGGTGCCATCTGATGAGCCATCTCTCCAGCTCCCAGAAGTATTTTTTAATTTGTTTTGTTTTATGTGTGTGATGGCTGACATGTATGTATGGTGCCCACAGAGGCTAGAAGAGGATGTTGGATCCCCTGGAACTGGAGTTATGGATGGTTGTAAATGCTGGGAACTGAACCTTGGTCCTCTGCAAGAACAGCCAGTACTTTATTTATTTATTTATTTATTTATTTATTTATTTATTTATTTAATGAATGTACTGTCTGCCTGCAGGTCTGTGCACTTGTGTCCTGCAATGCCTTGGAGGTCATAATAGGGTGTCAGATTCCCCTGGAACTGGAGTTAAAGATGGTTCTCAGCCGCCATGTGGGTGCCGGGGATCCAACCCGGATCCTCTGCAAGAGCAGTCGGCGCTCTTAACCGCTAGCCCATCTCTCCAGTCCAGCAGCCAGTACTTTTAACTGCTAACGCGTCTCTCCAGCTTCCCAGAAAACTCCTTATGATGGTTAAAGGAAATACTAGATGACAATGGTCTATTAAAAGAAAAAGTGCTCCAGAGGCCAGGCATGGTGGCACACACCTTTAATCACAGAGGCAGGCAGATCTTTGTGAGTTCAAGGCTAGCCTGGTCTATGTAGTGAGTTCCAGGACAGCTCGAGCTACAGGGAAACCCTGTCTCAAAAAGACAAAAATAAATAAATAAATAGTGCCCCAGGACTCAGTTTTCATGAACAAGTATTATCTATAATGTGGATGTCTCTGTAAAGAATTGATTGCAAAAACAGAAACAAGCAGGCATGGTGCCACACACCTTTAATCCCAGCACTCAGGAGGCAGAGGTGGATCTCTGTGAGATCGATGCCAGCCTGGTCTACATAGCAAGTTACAAAACAGCTGAGGATACAGGGAGACCCTGTCTCAAAAAGATCCCCCCCTCAAAAAAACC